>APFE030690190.1:18910-36958 GCA_000404065.3 Pinus taeda | reverse complement strand
TGAAGATTCTTGAGGGTAAATGCTACTGGAAATTAGACTTCCTTTTTGAGCTTGTGAGAGGAGAGATCACATACCTTTCATTTCATTTGGGAAGTGAGTGAGGCTTGTCAAAGTAGAGGAGATTCCTGCTGGACCCTCAAAAGAGCTTGTGCAACATCAAGGCAAAGGTTGTAAGGTTAGTTTTATCATAAAGTTAATACAATCAAGTTTATTTCTCTCAATGAACTATCTCTAATGGTTTATTTTATGAGCTCCTTGATCTTCATAATGAACATGTTTTATTATATTATCTATGCAGGTGTTCTTTGATGTGTGTTTGTTTGTGTATGCAAGCTATTAAACGAGAACTGCATGAAGCTGTTGGAACAAAGCTACCACAAACAAGCATTGGACCGAGATAGGGTCTATTACACCTCTTAGTTTTCATTTATGAATTGAAACATGCTTAGATAAAAGTAGATTTGCTTGTGCTGCTTGTTGCTAGATATCATTTGATACTAGGGAGATCGGTCTTGTCTGCAAGAATGATTTATCTGGCCAACAAATTGGCGACTCCACTGGGGACTGGTTTTGGTTTTAATTTGTCTTTTCTTTGACTTGAGAAACTTGAGTTTTGGTTTCTAATTTTCCTTTGATGTGTGTGGGAGTGGGTACTTGTTATATCCTGGTTTGATTTTTATTTTTCAGATTCTTGGAAGAGGACCGCACCTTCTATGTTAGGTACAGTGCGAACATGTTCGCACTGTTACAGTATAACACAGAGTGGTACCACACCTGGTTCTACTAGGAGCCTGTGGACCCTGTCAAAATTTTGAGAAACCTAAGATCCTTCCGCCTAGTTAGGTTTAGTTTTTGTCCATAGTTGTTAGTTTATGCCCAGATCTACACGTGTCTTGACAAAAGTTCCTTGTGAGTTAGTTTTCATTGGCATTCCTATTTGAAGTGATTTTCTAGAAGTTTTGCCTGTTGGATTGATTTTTGCTTGGTCTTCGTAATAGCTCAGAGATCGGAAGCCTTAAATCCTTAGATCACCTTAGTATCTCTGGTCTTCTTGCTGAGTTTGACTAGTTTATGAAATCTATCCTTGAAGAGAGCTAGATCCCATTTTTCTCTTTTGCAAAACTTTGATTAAACTTGATTGAAAGTTTCGAATTTCATTTTTTATTAAAACATAATTGGGTGTTTTTTATTAGTTTGTTGATCTGAACAAATTGATCCTTAGTTAGCTGAAAAACTAAGTTAAGCATCCTCAAAAATATTTCAAGTTTCTTCTCAATCCATTTTGTTCAGATCTCAAGATTAGATTATAGTTTTGAGTATTTCATAGAAATTATAGAAGCTTGTTGAAAATTTTGTTTTCAATAGTTTTTAGAGTTTTTCTGGAAATCTTAAAAGCTCTCTTGAAAGAATTGTTTGTTTTTGTAGTTTGTGATTGTTGAAAAGAAAATGGATTTTCCGTGAGCGTGATTAATAGTCTCGTTTTTGAAGTTCTTTGAAGAAGACAAAAGCTTTTCTTTTCAGTTGTATGTTAAGAGAAAGATTTTATTTTCAAAGCATTACATTTTCAACTCTTCCTTAGCTAGAAATTCATTAAAAAGAAAGGGAATTGTTTATCATCTTAGGTGCACTTTTTAGTGTTTTGGAGTTGAGTCTTCACACCATAAAGTTTTATCTCTGCACCCATTGACTTAAGAAACAACCAATAAAATTCGCACTTAATTAAAATCCATCTAGCAATCTTTTTATCTTCTAGGGCTCTTTTCACCAACATAGCTTAGACTAGTATCTTGGAGTAGGTTGTAATTAACTCTCGAAGATAGTTTAAACGAACAAGTAGTCAATCTTGCAGTAGGGAGAAATTCCAATTGTTACATCTATGCTCTAGGAAAGCTCCTCTTAAAGGGGAAGCACGAGATCATATCTGAACTAATGTAGGAATCAATCCTTCGTAATTGGGAATGCTAGAAGATATTCACGTATTAAAAACGGTAAACCTCAGATTGACCATTGTCGAGGAGCCTGGGGTCACTTGTTGGTCAACCTTGGATTACATCAAGGAGCCTTCAAGGGGATTGAGCTTGTTACTCTTCCCTTGTGTGCGTATTGGATTGTAGACTATTCCCCCAGGTATATTTGTTTCCTTTGGTAACCTTAGTGGCCACAACCTATAATATTATTTCCTAGGTGACGGTCGAAGGAAGATCCCACTATACCTGGAGCAGACGACGACTAGACTCACTTGGACTCTCTGGGGGGTTATCTTCGTTCGAGACGGTTATAGTGGAGAAACTTGTGCTAGTCTGTTTCATTAAGAAGGTTGTCGGGGTAACTGTTCCAACCGCCATTTTTGTATTGAATTCTGCGATGTTGGATTTCATCACCAACTAGTGTTTTCGATCTGGAAAGATACTGTTTGTGTGTGGTTTGATCTCTTAGATTTATTAGGCGTGTGCTTCAAATTGTTTGGTTCTTTAGAGACTTTAGGTGGTTTTCTTGAGATTTTCTTTTTTTTTCATGTGAAGTAATTAAATAATTAATCGTGGCTGAATTACCGAGACAATCCCGTCGACTTCGGGGGAAGCCTCCCGAATTTAGACCAAGTCAACTTGAAGGGCTGCGAGCTCTTGTCACACCTAGTGAAAGTAGAGTTGGGTCATCGGAGGCCAGAGAGTCTTTGTTAATCATACATCTTGATTATCAAGTTCAAGCAACAGAACATATTTCTGAACCGATTTCATTTTCCGAAGTAACTGATAGTATTACTCCTACTAGTTCATTAGCCGAAGAACCTGAAATCTCTGAACCTGAAACTGAACCAGCTGCTACTGCATCTTTAGGATTTGCTTCTCCTATTTCTAGTGGTCTTGGTTCACCAAGGGTATGAAGTGTCATTACCCAGAATCTTCCTTCTGGACTCATTTCCATAGAAGAGCTTGTAAGTCCGGACGAAGGTATAAACCTCCTTGAAAATCAACCAGTTATCGAACTTAGGGAGCATGAATCCATTTTTTACAGTCCCATTAGAGGTGACGCTTGGTATATTTCATTGACCATTTTTTAAGAAAATCTAGGTCTCATGTCTTCACCACCTCGATTGCCTTTCCATCCAACACCCAAAGGTTATTATCCTCCTTTGAATATGTCGAGACAGTCATCCTTGTTTTCTCAGATGCCAAAAACATTTTTACATGGCGGTCCTTCTGTTCCTTCTGGGTATTAGTCTTTATCTGGTAAATTTTCAGGAGCATCTCCTCAACCCATCGAATATGTAGTATCTCATAGTAATAGCAGAACTAAACCGTTAAGTGTCAAAGAGATTCTTATGATGTCTGGTACTACTCCTAACCTGCAACCTCAAGGTAGTTCAATACTGCCTAGGGGGCAGCCACAAGGTACTCAAATACTGCCTAGGGGAAACCTCAAGGCAATCCATTACCGCCTGGGGGGGGACCTCAAGGATAGTACATGCCTACGGGAGAATATTTTCCTCAAGGTCAACCCCAGATGCAATATTCACCTCAAGGTCAACCCTAGTATCAATATGTACCTCAAGGTCAACCTCAGTTTCAATATGTGCCTCAAGGTCAGTACCAGCCTCAAGGTCAGTACCAACCGCAAGGTCAGTACCAACCTCAAGGTCAATACAATCCTCAAGGTTTCCAACGACCTTCAGGTCAATCATTTGTTCAAGGAATGGGAAATGTACCGTATAATTATCAACCTTACACTCAACCTCGTTTTGGTCCTCAATATGCTCAACCTGTTATGGGTCCATACCCCAGAATGAACGTGGTGTGGGATCAACAGACTTCGCAACCCAGTGTGCAGTTGTCATCTCAATCTGGATAGCCTTTGGTTTCTAGTTCACCACAACAACCTGTCCAGCCTACTACTCAAACTTCTACAGCTAGGGTAGTTCATCAGCCTGGGCATAGTTCACCTCGAACTTTGTGTCAAACGTCTGCGGCAACTACTGCAGCCGCTGTTCAATCCACCCCACCTATTTTTGGAGTATCAGCAGCTCTAGTTTCTATCGTTCTTGTATCAACTCCTAAGGCCTCTTTACCTCAGTCCGTACCTACAATCCAAACTTAGGTTTCAATGCATGTAGGACAACCTAGGCCTAGCACGGTTGTCACAAGTCAACCACAATTTACTTATCAACCGTACCAGGGACAATACCAATTGGCTCCTGTTGTGCAAAGCATGGCTTATCAGTATCAACCGTACCCTAGGTATACTTATAAACAACCTCAACAACCCCAGTATGGTCGGGTTAATCCTAGTTTTCCAAGAGGATATAATATCCCAAATGCCAATCTGATTCCAAGTTATCCTGGATATCCTCCAACTAGGGCTGGTCTTATGACCCCAAGTGTTCGGGATCCAAACTGTCAGTTACCATTTATAACAACTTTGGATTTGCCTGACTTGTCATTCCTTACGAATGATCCCATTAATTTTCTTCCGTTTTGGCCGCCAATGCCGAATAAGTTTCCCAGTGATATACCGAAGTTTGAGGGGAAGTCAGGAGAATATCTGTCAAATCATGTGATGACTTACCATCTTTGGTGTGCATCAAATTCCATTATAGATGATTCAATTCATCTTCATCCTTTTCAACACACTTTGATTGGCCTTGCAGCCAAGTGGTACATTGAGTTGCCACAAGGCTCTTTTTACAATTTTAGTCAGTTAGCCACTTCCTTCCTTACTCATTTTCAGCTGCCAATCCGATATGACAATGGGACGGAGTTATTAACTTCATTAAAATAGTCAAAATCCACATATATTTCAGACCATATTCACGAATGGCGACGTCGACATTGTTTAGTGAAAGTTTTTATCTCAGACCAAATTTTGGCAGAATGGTTTGTAAAATCGTTATTACCTAAAATAACTGAAGATGTAGCCAAGGCAGGAGTACTTACCGAAGAGAAATTAATTTCTCAAGCTCAGTACCTTGACTTAGTTTATACATAGTCACGTACTTTACACGAGAAAATCCCCTACCTTCCAAAGAAAAATCAAATAACTGCACCTCCCTGAGGGTCTCATGCTGTTGATGGTATGATTGGTACTGTTAATACCAAAAGTAAGAAGAAATCCTCCAAGAATTCTTCTCCTATTATAACTTTACCAGATTCTCTGAAGGGAGAGTCTTCAGCTAAAATTTCTGGCGATGTCCATGTTGTAGAATCATCTACGACCAAATCAAAATCCGGCGAAAAGAAGAAAGGCAAGAAAAAGAATAAGCAAAACTCGAAAGAGAAATCAGATAAACCTGAATCTACTGACGAGAAATGTAAACCTTGTTTTCCTTGTCTCATTTGCGATGAGGAGCATTTTACAAGAGATAGTCCACATCGTGCTAAGGTTGCGAAAATCATCAAAGGTTCTCAAACACCTGTTGTTTTGAAGGATCCTTTTCCGAGTCAAGACAGTAAGATGATAGGTTCTTCCTCAAATGCCTCGGAGCAACCCATAATGATGATGTCCCATGTTAGGATTCTGACAAAACCATAAGATTATGGAAGTAAGAGTCCTATTGGTGGTAAGGAAGTGGAATCTTCTAATTCCAACCCATCAACCTCAGCTCCGTCTGGTTCCAATCCACTACAGATCGAGAAACCTAATCCAGACTTAGTAATCAAACCGCCCGCTAAGGGTGTACTTCAAAAGTCTGCTTTCAATCCACATGCGAGAGCTGCTCAGAACTATAACATTGTTGAAGATTTAGTTGTTTCACCTTCAGCAATGTCAGCTTTGGAGGTGCTCCAATCATGTCCAACATAGTGTAAATCACTTTTGTCAGCTACAAGAGCTGTTGATCTTCAGGACTCAAACCTCATAGTTTTCGATTTGAAAAATAGTACGCCTCGTTTACCTCATCAAATGGCTTTCCAGATCCCAGTGTTAGTCAAAACCAAACCTTGCTTTAGGACTGTGATTGATGAGGGAGCTTCACGTGTATTATGTCGATACAGTGCTAGAAAGCTCTTGGCTCTCCTACACTTAATCAATCCCCAACGATTCTAAAAGCCTTTGATGGCCAAGGGTTTCATCCTTATGGCATTCTGCAGGACTTACCTATAGGGGTTGAAGGAAAAAATGTTAATCTAGTTGTGGAAGTGGTTGATGCCCCTCTGGATTACAACCTTCTTTTGGGCCGTAGCTGGTCTTACGCGATGACTGCTATTGTTTCATTGGTCTTTTGGCTTATTAAATTTCCACATAATGGAAATATCGTTACAATAGATCAGTTAACTTACTTTTCATCCGACCCATCCTCTGTTGAGAGTACTCAACATGTTGGTAAAACCGCTATCCCTTATAAGGATGTTACGGTAGGATTAGTTAAAGATTTTGGTTTACTCAGAACTTTTTCATTTCCTCCTCCCAACATACCGTCTCCTTTCGCAGCTATTCATATGATTTCATCAGAATCCATTGTTCTTGACGATCCTTGGATCGTTCCATCCGATTCCGAGGTGGACTCTTTTGGTGATGCCATGCCTTTGAGTCCCTTTGAAGTTGCTTATCAGGTTGTGCAGCCTTTTTCTGACTCAAGTTCAACCAATCTTGATCTACTAAATGTGATCCATGGAGAATCACTTTCAATATCAACCTCAGATTCAACAACATTTACCAATCCTATTTATACTGATGAGCAAATTCAGGAACTTTTGTCTGTTGATGAGTTACCATCAGAAGATATTCATCATAGATCTTCGTTTTTACCTGAGATTGATCATTTTGAGAATGATTTTTCATCTATTTTTACTGCTGAATATGTCAAAGAATGGCAGAATCCATTGAAACATCCTTATTCTGAACAAAATTTAGCAAATATTTCTAAAACAGTTCCTATCGACATTTCAGTCAAACTTGGGATTGTTGAAAACATTCATATAGGTGCTTCTTGTATAGACACTGAAGTCAAAATATATAAAGCCCTATTTCAAGAATTTCATGATGTGTTTGCCTGGTCCTATGAGGAAATGCCAGGAATTGATCCTTCAATTGTTGTTCATGAGATCAAAACTTACCCGGATGCTAAACCCGTCTGGCAATGTTTGCGTCAGATACACCCATGAAAAGTTGGTGCCATCAAAGCAGAAGTTGAGAAATTACTTAAAGCAGGTTTCATTTATCCAATTCCTTTAACAGATTGGGTATCAAATATTGTTCCGGTTACTAAAAAGCAAGGGACAATAAGAATATGTATTGACTATAGGGATACTAATCGTGGTTGTCCCCAGGACAATTATCCAACACCCTATATCGATCAAATTATCGATGATTGTGCCGGTAGTGAAATTTTCTCCTTTATGGATGGCCTTTCCGGTTACAATCAAATTAACATTCTACTTGCCGATCAACCAAAAACAACATTCATTTGTCCATGGAGGACATTTGCTTATTGCAAGTTACCTTTTGGATTGAAGAATGCCGGTGCAACTTTTCAAAGGGCTATGTCTTATGCATTTCATGACATCAAGCACATTGTGCAGCCTTATCTCGATGATTTACCTGCTCATTCTTTATGTCGAGCTGACCATCTCACCCATTTATGAGCAATTTTTATGATATGTAGGCATTATCGGATTAGGCTGAATCCCCACAAGTGTGTTTTCTATATAGAAATGGGTTGTTTACTGGGATTTGTTGTTTCGAAAGTTGGCATTCGTGTCGATCCTTCGAAGGTCAAAGCCATTGTCAAATTACCACCTCCTTCGACTCTTCGCCTACTCCAAAGTTTGCAAGGGAAAGAAAACTTTTTACGTCGTTTCATTCCTAACTACACCGAGATTACAAAAGGTTTGACCAGGTTGTTGAAACAGAACACTCCATTCTTTTGGGATGAGATAGCTGACAAATCTTTCGATGCACTTAAACACGCATTGACCCATGCGTTGTTATTGCATCCTCCCAACTACAACCAGGATTACTTCTTGTACCTCGCTGCTTCCCATTCCACCATTGGGATGGTCTTAGTTCAACAGGATGAATTCGAGAGTGAACATGTGATCTATTATCTTAGTCGGACTCTAACTCTGATTGAGTTAAAATATTCACATGCGGAGAAACTGGCCTTGGCAGTAGTTCACGCTGTTCAACGATTTCGTCATTACATTTTACTACGCAAAACCACAATCCTTTCTGACTGTAACCCTATGGCGTACATTTTGACTAAACAATTGCTAAGGGGAAAGTATTCCAAATGGATTGTCATCCTGCAGGAATTTGACTTGGGATTTGAAAAGGCCAAGTCAAACAAGTCTTTGGTTTTTGCAGAATTGATCTGTGACTTCCCTCGTGCTGATACCGAACATGTGGCCAAATAACCCATTGCGGATGAATCCTTGTTCCTTATCAGCACTGTTGATCCATGGTATGGAGATATCATTGTTTATCTCCAAACACAATCTTTTCGGCCAAACATTTCACAATCTCAACGTAGGAAAATACGTTTCCAATCCCAACCTTACACTATTATTGGAGATACTCTTTATCATCGTGGGGCAGATTCTGTTTTCTGACGTTGTCTAACTCATGACAAAGCTGAAAGGGTTCCTAATGACTGCCACTCTGGAGCGTGTGGCAGTCATATGTCTGGGTATGCCACAACCCAAAAGATCTTGCGTGCTAGCTATTCCTGGTGGTCCTTATTCAAAGATTGTATCACTACAGTTCGAAAATGCCACAATTACCAAATTTTTTATCGTAAGATGCGCGCTCCACTTGCTCCTCTCCACCCTATAATTGCCGTCAGTCCATTCGCAAAATGGGGAATCGCTTTTATTACATGTAACCCTCATTCAGCCAAGGGGCATGAGTATATCATCCTTGCGGTAGATTATTTTACCAAGTGGGCCAAGGCGATGCCTACATTTTCGGCAGATAGCAAAATTGCTGCAATTTTCGTTTTCAATCACATAATTACTCAGTTTGGTGTTCCTCAAGTGATTATCACTGACCATGGGAGTCATTTTCAAAACATCATGATGACTGAACTTACAGATCAGCTTGGCCCGTGTCACAACATTTCCACTCCATATTACCCATAAGCAAATGGTTTGGTTGAAGTAATCAACAAAGTTCTAGTCGTTATGATCCAATGAATCATTGGGATTCATAGGTCAAATTGGCATAACATGTTATTTTCAACGCTTTGGGCATACCGAACCTCGGTCAAAACATCAACAGGTTTTACTCCATTTCAACTGGTTTACGGTTTAGAGGCAGTACTACCCATTGAATGTGAAATCCTGTCATTACAAATTGTCGTACAATTATTACTAGCCATTTCCGAAGAAGAAAAACGTTTATTATACTTAGCTCAATTAGATGAGAATCGACGTGATGCTGCATTAGCTATCGAAACTCATGCCAAAAGAATTAAAGCTCAGTATGATCGGAATGTTACACCCCGCAATTTTTTGGAAGGAGATCTAGACCTTTTTTATGATCAAGCAAATGATAAACTAGGGGATGGAAAATTTGTATCCATATGGCATGGCCCATATATTGTTAAGCGAAAGCTAGCAAAAGGGGCCTACGAATTAGAAGATTTTGACGGTGTCTCTTTAGGTAAACCTAGGAATGGGCTTTATCTAAAGCGATATTATGCTTAAAATATTAGTGTCGAGATTTTTAGACTAGTTTCTTTCTAAGTTTGGTGTGTTTCTAGATTAGGAATGCGTGCTTTACTTTAGAGAGTGTCTTTCATCATTATTCATGCTTATCTTGATTTTACTCTTGATATTGCAGATGTCGATGCCTCTCCCAACATACATCGGTTTTCCTGGTGGTGCTTGTCGTAGTACACGAAACATCTCTTCCGCAACTTGGGTTATCTATTCACCCTCTGACGAGTTAGTATCTATGCATGGGGTAAGCCTCGGTCAAACAACGAACAACATTGTAGAATACAGTGCAATGATTGAGTTATTATCTGAATCCATTTCATTTGGAATTTGGAGTTTGATTGTTAGGTTAGATTTGAAATGCATTGTATTACAACTTAATAGAGTTTATGACATTAGAAATCCAGTGTTATTGCGATTATTTTTGAGAGTCTGTCTCTTGGAATGAGAATTTGATTACATCGAATATCAACACATTCCAAGATATTTAAATACATTGGAAGATGCAGTTACTTCTCGAATGTTAAATAGGCATTTGCATTAAATCAAACAGTAAATTTAAAAACATCCCATAACATGTTTTGCAAGATAACCAATAATAGTGATATAGCATAACATAGGAGTGTGTCAAATATACATCGTCTTCGATCATAGGTTGAAAAGCACCTTATGATCGGCAAAACTGAAAGTACAGAAAAGTAAAAAAATGAGTCTACAAGGCCATCATCCTACCACTGGTGATGATCACGATAAGACACCACTGCTCGGGCCACCCTACAAAGGAACCTCCTGAAAGGTCCCGGGACCCGAATCACATAGTGTTGTAGCCTAAGAGGAATGTCATCTATGCTAGTCTCTGGAATATCTACTGTCAAGCACTCTAGGTGACTCTCTAATTCGGCCAAGGTCTTTGCTGATTGGTCCTATGGGGCCGATGTTGCGGCAGCTGGCTGTCTTCTATCATAAGGCTGGAGAGCGGTTGGTTGTCGTGGACCCACATATGCATTTAAAAATTTTTTACTATTAGTTTTGGGACGATTTAAAAACAAAACAAATTAATTAAAATCTTGAAAATGTTGAAAATGATTTTTGCCTGTATCATCCCATTGCTCACCTGGTGGAAGAGCCATGTTGGGATCACCACGATAATCTAGCCCAGCATATGGAAAATCCTGAATCACAAAGAGTTGGTTCTCTAACCAACGAAAATACTCTGGAGGAAAACAAACAACCTCATAACCCTTCTTGGGATGACGAGCCATCACTGTAACCCATTGCATAATCCTAGGCTGCCGAGGAAGTCCATCCTCAATGGTAAGCTGGTATGGGATCAGCATTAGAACCCTGTCTAGGCCAAAGGTCACAACTAAATAACCATAACCAAATTTCTTTAGTTTCCCCTTCTTTGCTCTAGTCAGTTGGCCCTTCACATTGGCCAACACAGCTTCGCACCAGTTGAAGATGGTGCCTCGGTAACAGTCTACCGCCATGCGCATTTGGGACCCGGTAGCCAAATGTAATGCTGCAGTCCCGTAGAGTCTGGTGATAGTAAATGTGATCACTTTTAGTTCAGGACGGGAGATGATTTTAACATCTATCTGTTTGTCCACAGTTTAGATATTGCAAAACTCTAGTCGGAGACTAGCGACAGATTGGCCACCTGCCATAGATTCGAATAGAGATAATCTCTCACCTATCTTGGGAAAGACAGTCAAGAAGTATATGTCTTCTGGCTCGATTTTGAGCCAGTTACCACCAATAATGAAGCATTGGTCTTGAACGCTCCACTTGTCTACCAGCCATTGCAGAAAGTCTACCTGTGCCCTCATGCCGGGTATGGCCAAGAATTTAAATAGTCCGCATGCTCTCAATACCTGTAATGAAGGAAGATGGAGTAATGCGGCTTGGCCCACATCCTCATGCTCTCTTTCCCACCATACAAGAATCTTATGTACCTACATTGCAAAATAGGTGGTTTAGAACATTTTAATCTGAAACTTGTGGGGCAAAAATAAAGAAATCAGGGTTTTAAATCCGTGTTCCACGGGGTTCACACCCATTCTTTTAGAGACAATGTGTAGTTGCGAACTTTTCCTTAAGAATAGGTGCAACATCTTGACTTTTCCCTATGCACAGAAAAATCAGGGTGCACAGGGGCCACATGGCGCACCTGCGCAACCACCGCGAGCTTTTTTTGCCCAAATTTCCTTCTAAAAATCAAATTCTAAACCCCAAAACAAAATTTCAAACGGATGAAATGCAAGAGTAAGTTGTTGTGGATTACCTGGAGCTCTCATTTTCATTTCCAATGGTCGGATTTTCTGTAATCTCCACAGGAAGCTTCTTACCCAAAAGCTCTTTTTTACCACTCTAAAGTCAAACGGTGAAAATGAATTTACAAAAGCCCTTTTTATAGGTTTTTTGAATAAATAAATTTCTGATTTGTTTATTTTCCACTTTAAAAGGTAATTTCTCAATGCATTTCACTTATTTTAAATAGGTATGTGTAATCATTCGAGTTTTTGTCCAGAAAATAGGATGTTCAGGGATAATTGATCATTTTCAGAGAAAAATATTTTGAGTCCTCTTTACGCTCTTTTTTGACTCATAAAATATGAAAATATTGTCGAGTTTTTCTCTTCTTGAAATCGTTAAAATGGAATTAAAAAGACGGCCCACTTACAGCTCTTTTCTGACCGTGTAAACATGAAACTATTGCCGGACGTTTGTCGTTTCAAGTTTGATATTGGTAATAAAATGACGTGTCTTTGATCGCTTTTTTACTTTTTCGGATCAAGGCCACTAATTACGAAATGTACTCCTTGATTGTAATGGTCAAGCAGTTCTCTCAAGTATTATTTTATACTTTTTCGGGCTTGCGAGACACAAATTTATGAAAAAGGACAACCATGGAGTTTTCTTAGGTTTTTCTTCTGACTCCCTGAAATTGAAAACACCGAGTTTCTCCTATACTGGACTCGTTAAAATTTCATAGTAAAGGACCTGTTCAATTTCAAACAGGAACGAACCACTCCTTCTTAGGGTTTGAATCTAAACTAAGTTGGACTCATGCAAAGGATGAGCTTATAACGAAGCAAATGTTATCCTCCTCAAGCTTGTCAAAAATAAAGAGGTACTTGCCAGAAATGGTAGGGGAAAAGAGAGAAAAATGAACCCGTTTGTTGTACTTTGTGTTGTTGTACTTTGTGTTTGAAAAAACTTTCCATCACTCTTGAACACGACACTTTTATTCACCTGCGTTGGGAAATGCTTTACCTAACAGTTAATCAAGCCACATTGAAAGTCTTCAGCTAGTTTCCAAGTATTAGCTTTGGGTCAATTGTCACCAAGCCATCTGCAGTGTCGTTATGTGTTCAAGAGGTCTGTGCAAATAAACCATTCACCTGCGAAATATCTGTCATCCATCATTGACCATCCCTGAGTTAGTCATTGCCAAATATATTTCTTCAAACTTGATCTATGGTTTTGTGTTATGGGCTTGCCTATGACAGATAACTTTCTATCGACTCTAACTCATTATCTAGAAAGATGATCTAGAAATCATCAGTACCTTGGAATCTGCATGTGTCAATGGCAGGTTTCTCGCCTTTGACAACAGGTTGCATCATTGACCTTCAATCAAAGGATTTTGTGACGTGTTCGACATCGACTCGTTCATTCACATTTCATGGATTGTACTGAGTACTTTGAAGGCCATTGACATTATTGGTGGTTCCTCTCACACTTGTTAACAGTTTACATCATTGACTAGTAATCAAGTGGTTTCTACCATGTTCAACTTTGACACATTCATTCACATGGATAGAATCGTACTAGTTCGGGAAGTAGAAATGAAGACCCTGGATCTAGTTTCCAACATCCAGGCTACGAGGAATTTTGTTATCATTATATAGTGACTATTCATAAATAGATGGATGCTCCCATACTGTGTGCATATGTCTCTACTTGTGATGTAATACAAAATCATTCCTATATCAGAACAATTTTAGATAGTTCTTAGTCAGTTTTTATCTGAGTATGGGAATGCCTACCTCAACGATGATATTTTCACATATATGTATTTTGTTTTGAATTTTTTTTTTAGGTTCCGACCAGGGTATTCACAGGAATATCCTTGAAATATAAAGTCCTTCACTCTTCTTAGATGATCAAAAATTATCCTCATCTATTACAGACTTTGCACTTTAGGGGGTAATCTGTTACACAAAAAAATGTCACCATGACTTTTTACAGTTTGTGTGAGTCCATCACCACTCATACATACCTCTTTTGCAAGTCTTAAGCCTCAACTCTTCATGTCAAGCCTTGAAAATGGGAGAAATAGCTTAAAAATATCTCAAATCCTGGTTTCACACTTTCTCCTAGCATTGCCTGCGGTACCACACCCAATGGTCATGTCCCCTGCGAACCTAATCGCTCTGTCTATTAAGTGATGGGTGCAAACCCCTGTAAAAGTTAAAAAGGCGTGAGTTCACTCTTAAAAACTCACCTTGGGTCACTTCTGGACACTTCTAGAAGGAATATTACGCTGTCAAGTCAGCTCCACCTTAGTTCATCCATTCCATAACTAAGGGAGCTAACTCCATGATATGAGGTGCTTATCCCATTGAAGGAGGAACTTATCCCTTCAATGGTGGTCCTGAAACTTCCTCCATTTGCACTATAAATTCAGGCATTGGGCTGGTTGTAGGAGAGGTTGAAAGCTGAAGGTTCTTGAGGGTAAATGATGCTGGAAATTAGACTTCCTTTTTGAGCTTGTGAGAGGAGAGATTACATACCTTTCATTTCATTTGGGAAGTGAGTGAGGCTTGTCAAAGTAGAGGAGATTCCTACTAGACCCTGGAAAGAGCTTATGCAACATCAAGGAAAAGGTGTAAGGTTCTTTTTTTCATAAAGTTAATACATTCAAGTTTATTTTTCTCAATGAACTATCTCTAACGGTTTATTTTATGAGCTCCTTGATCTTCATAATGAACATGTTTTATTATATTATCTATGCAGGTGTTCTTTGACGTGTGTTTGTTTGTGTATACGGGTTATTAAAAGGGAACTGCTTGAAGCTGTTGGAACAAAGTTGCCACAAACAAGCATTGGACCGAGGTAGGGTCTATTACACCTCTTAATTTTCATTTATGAATTGAAACATGTTTAGAGAAAAGTAGATTTGTTTGCGCTGCTTGTTGCTAGATATCATTTGATACTAGGGAGATCGGTCTTGTCTGCAAGAAATATTTATCTAGCCAACAAGACTTCTTTGAGCAACATTTTGAATCAATTGACTTCTCCCTTGTATTTCTTTTCTTCCATAGTGAGTGGCCATTAGGTTTTGCGATATTGGTCTTGCAAAGGTTCAACTAGTTTGAGCCCTAAATCCTTATAACCTAGCCTCGTTGGGGACATGCAAAGAAAAATAGAGAAAGAACAGACCACTCTTGTTGGACACCTAATCCTAAATGGGTTAGTGTGGAAGTCGAATGGACAAAAGCAGTCGAAGAGACCTTGGGATGTGAATCCCAACAGTCATCATATTGTACTATAAATGTATATCAATTGTTAATAAAAATTGAATTGCATGCTTTATATTTTATATCTCTCTCGCTCCCCATGTGTGTTTAACATTGTATCAGAGCAGGCAATTGCTGGTCCTGCCCCAATTTGAGCCACTTGTTTTGCGGCCTCTCTGTGCATGTTAGTTCTGCATTCCTGTAGATAGAATTGTCATTGTTGTGTGCATCCCTATTTCATGCTGCAAACTGTCTGGATGATACACACCTGCACACACACCTGCACGCCTGCCTATTCTGCCCATGCTCTTCATTTCTGTAGCCTGACACATCTACCCTCTGTGCTATAACCTGGGTGGGTAACGCCTGAGACTACACACTGATTGGTTTGAAAACTGCTCCTGTAGTGGCTCTCTGCATACAAAACGCCCCTCTGTCTATTATTCACCTGTGATTCTTTATTATTATCCGCGTCTAGATACCTGCGCTCTCTGCCTCCCTGTAATCATTTCGACTGCTCTCTGTCTTGACATAACGCCTCTGTCCTTCCAGCGCTGCACTGCCCTTGAATTCTAGGAAGAGGGGAGCTGCGTCGTTCCAATGATCGAGATTCTTTATGTTGAGGCTGAACATTTGTTTATTCGTTGTTGGATTTCACTGAGAAATAAGCGCAGACGACACTACAAATAAGAGTCGATGTGTTGTGTTGTTTCCTTGAAAGGTCCTGAGCAGTCCAGTTTTCCTCGTAAGTTTCCACCGGAGTAAGAATGAAATCCTGACGATTCTCATGAATCCCGACAATACTTCGAGGAACGCTTTCCATTGTCAAACACTGCCTTCCCTTTTTTATCTCGATTTGGTATGAATAGTGTTCCTCCAAAAAACGCTGGTCCAATACAAGTTGCATAAACTATTTTCCAAGAGGTCTCATTTTATTCTGAAGAATAAAAATCATATCTTCACCTTTTAAGATACAAAACTGCTCCTCTGTGGCTAACGATATTGTGAACCAGGCCTCATAGCTAAATTGAATCACACGAGCTCCGTGCAGAGATTTGAAATGGTCTGAAAACTGTGTTGATTGACCAGAAAAGTTTCATTCTGAAACAGGACACAAGAATGGTGCATACATACATTTGGACTCATGAGCAGTCATTTGGGAATACCTAACCAACTCTCTACATCCATTATGTGCATATCTTCACCCGCGAAAGGACTGGATGGACCTGCCCTCTGATAAGTACAGACGATGGAGGTATACCAAGCGAACACTCTCTGAGTTCAGGTTCTTTGAGTTGCAAGGACTATTTTTCGGCATACAGGGTCGCTCTCTCTGTTTATGTACTTGTCTCCTTTTTCCATTTCTTCAACACATCCAGGCGTTTACTCTGCTGAATTTCTCACTCTCTTTTGGATACTAATTCTGTTGGTTTCTCTCGCACACTGGGGATCATCGCTCATCGCTTTTCAAACAAGAGCACAAGAATCCCTATCTAACTTCTGTCCATATAAATGTTTGAACACCTTGATCAGGACCTCGTCCGGAATGATAGTGTTTATGAGATCTTGGCCTTTCATTGCCTAGAAAGATAAAAAGACAAGATAATCTCCAAAGCCCTCGCTATAATCATGGAACTTAGAAATGGGCGATTCCTATGCCAGACAATATTCATTCACTGCTCTGCAAAATTCTCAGTTGGCAGCTAGAAATATATATGTATGGCTGAAGCGTACAAAGAAGAAACACAAGTTTTCAATTTGTTGCTGCCAAGGAAAACTCCAGAAGCTAGAATTTCCTTTCATTGATACTGTATTCACAAACTACCTCTACCCTCACCAAATCCTACGAGAAGAAACATTTTACTAGTAAAATTTAAAGTATATAAGAACCGTCATTCTCAGATTTTTCTTGCACTAAACGACAACAGAAATTTCCCTTGCATGGTGCAACTTCTATTATGAAATGAGTCACTGAAAAAGCAGGAGAGAAACGTGTATATGTTATAACTGCCACGTCTGACTCCAACGAGCCGAAAGGAAGCAACTAAACCTTCAGACTCTAGTTTCGCGAAAGGAATGCGAATATTGGCATGGTTTAGGAAGCATTTGAGTATTGTTTTTGCCTGAAGGCCTAACCCTGCGTCACTTTTCCTCATTGATTCACTATTTTTGAAGATTAAAAATGGCTCCAATTAGTGCAATATTAGAGTTAGTGGACAATCTAATACTCTCTACTATAAATAATACAATCAAAATCAGCAAGGATTTTCTCTCAGAAATTCAAACATGTCTACAAAATGCACAGGAAAAGATTGATTTTTTGCAGCTTGAATCACAGCTACAGCAAGAAGAGCTACATCAAAATAGACACCATTCTGAACTTGTTTTTTTTCAGAACATTGAGACAACCACCCATCAACAGCATGTTAATAATGTTACAGTTCATTCAGATTTAGTACCAAACAAAGCAGCAAGGTTACATGCAGATGCAGAAGTTCAGTCTGCACTTCCCAAGCCCATCATCAGACCTTGGGAATAGCTTGTCCACAACAAGCATAGAACCGGTCTTGGATATGACAAGGACTTGTCCTTTCATATTCTAGACTACTCAAATCCCATTCAGTTTCAGAGTGTTGGATTCATTCATGACAACTCACCTGCTCCTCATGACAGTTCAGCTTCAGTTGTTCCAAACTCTGCCCCTCTTCCACAGCAACAACAACAACAAATTGTGAAATGCCAACATTGTGACCGAGTTGGCCATCTGAAAGATCACTGTTTTGATCTTCATCCATGTAAGCACTGCCATAAAACTAGCCATTCTTCAAACAGATGCTTCAGAAACAAACATCCTGCAAGAACAAAGATTCATC
>APFE030690190.1:1591-18060 GCA_000404065.3 Pinus taeda | reverse complement strand
AGCTTCTTGCCAGTTTTGGAAGAGTTCCGGGAACTGCACTAAGCGTTCCAGTGTTGGTGGCCATCCTTAAACCACCACTCTTTATACCAACATTTCAGAGAGCGCATTCAGCCTAGTGCTGCCATGCATATTTGCACATTTTGTATTACATCTCTCTTCTTGGACTCATACATAACCCTTCAGATTAAGGGAGGGAATGTTCGACACCTAATCCTAAATGGGTTAGTGTGGAAGTCGAATGGACAAAAGCAGTCCAAGAGACCTTGGGATGTGAATCCCAATGGTCACCATATTGTACTATAAATGTATATCAATTGTTAATCAAAATTGAATTGCATGCTTTATCTTTTATATCTCTCTCGCTCCCCATGTGTGTTTAACAACTCTGATACCACTAATATAGACTTATGAAGGAACATAATATAATTCATATATAAACATAAACACATAGATGGAATAGAAATAAAACTTCATTTGATTAATATCAAGAACTAAAATATGATTTCATAGAGAATGGAAATAAACTAGCTTGGGCGATGGTATCATATCTCTGAGAAGAAATGTGTAGCCTGCATGGCTCTAAACTATGTTACAATGAGGCTCGAAGGCCTATTTATTATTTAGAAACAATGGAAAACCCTAAACAACCAAAAACCTAACCCTAGAAGATGAAGCGCCAAAACTATGGGCCCCGTTGGGGTAAATTGGTACATCAATTTCCGAGGATCATAACTATGGCATATGATCTCTATTTGATGCACAAAATACCTTGATAGAAAGATCTATCCTAGGAATATAACTTTTAATCAGAAATGTGGATCAATGAATCACATCTCACCATTTTCCAAAAAAATGTCGTTTAGGGCATCAAAACGAGAAATTGAGAAACTGAAAGAGACAATGGTGGGTGTCCAAGTGGAATAGGAAGTAGAAAGCAATATCTAGATGGATCATTTATTACAGTGACAACTTCAATTCTTGAAGTTCAACTTTCACTGCAATATGGATCTCCCTCTGAGTCTACTATGGCCAATATGTAGCCAAAATAGGCCTCTGGCATCCTCCTATTTCCTTGTGCAATTCTGCTCCTAAAGAATATGTAAGGTCATATTTCCTTGCACAAATCCCTAAATAAATGGTGCACTTGCTACATGAAAACTGTGTACTCTCATTAGTATACAATAATAATGACAATTATGCCATTTCCCTCCACTTAACTAATAAATTTGAATTGCATGCATGACTAAGGTTATTTTTAGTAAATTGACTAGTTAACTAAGAGCTTAATGAGTTGACAATAGTTACAACTACTCAACTAAACTCATGCTAACTCAATTCTAGACTAGAGCTTAGTTAACTGACTTTCACTAAAGATAACACCTCCAAATAGATAGGTATTAGCCACCAACTTAGATATTTCACGCATAAACTTGAATTAACTGACTTAATTGAGTGATTTGGCCATGTCACTCCTAATAACTACCTGCCAACTCATTCTACTGATGTGGAAATTCGAATTTCTCCATTTGACTAAGGCACAATTCAAATGAAGCCGTTTCTTGCTACAAATTAACACTCCCTATTAGCAAGAAAATGGTTATGAACAACCCCAATCTTGGTCCTATGGAACTCAAACATACCTTTTGAAAAATCCTTTGGCAAAATGTCTGCATCCTTCTCCTCTATAAGAATGTACCATAACATAACAATCCTCCTATTCATACAATGTCTTAGGTGATGGTACCTGATGTCTATATGCTTGTACGTATCATGAAACAATGGATTTTCAAAGATTTTTTTACAACTTTTATTATCATAGTGGATCAATGTAGACTCCATCCACTGACTAAAGAGACCAATTGGGATCTTCCTCATCCAAATAGCCTCACATGTTTCTTGAATAGAAGCCATATACTCGGCCTCTACTAAGATGAGTGTTACAAATACATGTTTCTTGTTGTACCAAGAAATTATTGTTGACCAAACACTGAAGACTACTCCCAATGTGCTCTTCCTATCTGAGGGACTCCATGACCAATCTACATCTATGAATCCTTGGAGCTTCACTCAATAAATTTTCATGTTCCATAAACCAAAGTCTATTGTTCCTCTGAGGTGTCTCAAAACAATTTTTGCTACTTTCTAGTAAATCTTGGTAGGCTCCACCATGAAATAACTAAGTTGGTTCACTAAAAAAAACATTGGGCCTTGTGTTCACCAAGTATATCAAGGGCCCCACCAACTGTCTGTAGATAGTGCCACCTAGTGCCTTACCTGTAGAAGCATTATCCTTCCTCCAATTAGTACCAAGAGGAGTTTCCATGGGTTTGCAGTCTTGCACATGGAATATGTAAATAGTTTTAGAAGTGCACTTCTCATGTCTAACAAATATCTCTCCATCTCCCTTCCACACCTCCAATCCAAGGAATTAGTGCATCCAACCCATATTATTCATCTCGAACTCTCTTGGAAGGTCCTCCTTGCAAGACTAAATCAAAGTGTCATCTTGTATCAATATCAATCATCCACATAGAGAACTAAGATGAGCAGATTTCCATCTACCATAATGTATTAGAGATTGGCATCTGCTTAACTCTTAGTGTAGCCCAATCAACTAAGCTAATAATTTATGCATGTATACAAAGCACAAGGTGCATTCTTGATAGCATAGAGTGCTCTCTTGAGCCTACAAACACGTCTCCCTACTAAAAGTCTTGAACCCATTAGGCTTGTTAATGTAGATCTCTTCCTCAACCACTTCATTGAGGAAGGTTGTCTTAACATCCATTTCATGGATCCTCCACCCAAAGTGTGTTTCCAATGCAAGTATGGTGTTGATAGATGAGTATCTTTCCATACTGGAAAATTTCTCCTCATAATCAATACCCTCCACATGTGAGAAGAATTTGGCCATAAATATGGCTTTGTACTTCTAAACATTGCCATCAACTGCATGTTTCACCTTATACAACTACATGGAGCCAATAACAAAGTTACCCTTAGGTTTAGGCACAATCACCCATGCATCATTCTTCATGATGGAGTCATACTCCTCTACCATAGCATCTACCCACACCTTCTCGAAAACAATATCTTCAAAAGAATATGAATCAAAATCAATCAACTCTAAGATGAGTTCCATATATCCGATATATTGGTTTGGTGATATCCTATTTTTATGAAAGGATCTAGGATATCCAAACTTCTCCTAAGGTTCCTTCACCAATCTATCAACCATCATGGTCCTCTTTCTCCCTTATCTGGAAGGATTTGTTTTAGTGAGTGCCTCCACTCAATTCGCTCTCTTCTCCTCCACATGTGGTTACTCCACATCATCCTCCTGGAATGAGCTCTTTTCCTTGAGAAAGATATCACTATGGATTTGACTAAGGATCCTCCTTTACAACTAGATGCTCCTCCTCTAGTGGTATGCTTAGCTTTCACTTTAGATAACATCTCATGGATTTCCCCTCATCAAATCTCACATCCCTCATGAAAATCATCCTAAGTAAGGGAATGTACACTTGGTAAATATGAAATGTCTTAAAATAGCCCAAAAATATCCCCCTCTCTATAGTGTGCTCCAACTTTTTACTTCTATCCTTGGAGACATGACAATACACTATGGATCCAAAAATGCAAAAGTGGGAGAAATATGGCTTCCTCCTAGTGAAACCCTCTTCAGGTATAAACATTCCAAGAATTTTGTGAGGGATCCTATTCTGTATGTAAACAATTGTCTTGCAAGCTTGTATCCACAAGGATAGTGTTAATCCCTAGTCATGCAACATTTCTCTGGCAGCTCCTACAACACTTATATTTTCTCTCTTTGCAACCCTATTTTTTTGTGGGTTGTGAGGTGAAATCAACTCCCTTCAAATACCCTCCTTGGAACATAATTATTTTAAGGAATTAGAAACATACTCTCCTCCATTATCACTTCTAAAGTATTTAACTTTCTTTCCAGACTCATAAGGATTTAAATTCAACAAAATTTAAATAAACCTCATCTTTCTTCTTCATGAAATAGATCCAACATTTTTGGGAAAAATCATCAATGAATATCAAATAATACATGTGTATTTCAGTTGATACTATGGAAAATAGTCCACACACATCTAAGTAAACTCGCCCAAAGATGGCACCAACTCATCTATCTCGATCATGGAAGGAGGATTTAACATATTTTCTAAGAGTACATCCCTTGAAAATATCATGTTGATCAAGGGTGCATTTTTGGATTCTGGTGGTGATATGCTACATTATT
Source organism: Pinus taeda (assembly GCA_000404065.3). Lineage (NCBI taxonomy): Eukaryota > Viridiplantae > Streptophyta > Pinopsida > Pinales > Pinaceae > Pinus > Pinus taeda. The sequence continues at coordinate 13,793 of APFE030690190.1, read as the reverse complement.
TTCAAAGATCCATGGTGTAGGTGTCCCATGTGCCTATGCTAGAGGTCTCCAACATCTCGACCCTGAACATGCTCTACCTTACTACTCAATGTAGTGCATGCATGCACTTTTATCTTGTATATATTTTTAACATGAACACCAATTTTTTTTACTTGTCCATTAGCAACATGCTTCAAATAATCCTTCCCTATACTGAACACCACATCATATCCTTTGTCGTCAAGTATAGTTACATAAACAAGGTTTTTATTCAGACTAGGAACACAACACATTCTTTAGGTGAAGATGGGATCCTGACTCCCTCTTAAAGGTGGCAGTGCCAATCACTTTGGTACTAAAAATTCCATCATCTCCAAGCTCTCTGTGCAATTGTAGGTCCTTCTAATCTAATTTTCTAAAGAACTCCTCATTTAATGTCATACGAAATGACGAACCAACATCTAAGTACCATACACTACCTCATATAGTACTTTCCACACAAGCAATGAGGGTGAAATCCAACTCAAATTGTGACGCGAGAGAAACTCCTCCTACACCTACTACAGGCTTCTTCGTGGATTTCTTGTGTTGACAATTGGTAGCATAATGTCCATACTAAGATCATTCTTCTTGCCATGGCTCTAGATGGATTCTACCTTGCCTTGAGACTTCTTTTTGTTTGGCTTTCTTTCCTTTGCCAAATAAGGAAAAGCATTCTTCCTCATTAGTTTTGCATTTGACTCCATCTCTAATGTTTCTTCTAATATCCTCCTACACAAAGTTAGACCAAAGCATCTCCCAATATAGGAGCTTATATCTTCCATTAACTGAATCCTAATAGTTGTGTTAGGACTTTGGAATACCAAGGAGTGTCAATCTCACAAATTTAGATTGTGGCACAGTCTCTCCAACTCCTCTAAGTTCATCTCTCTCCTGAGTGAATCTAGATAGGTACTGAAAACTAGTTTATTTTTAATTCATTCAAATTTTCCTGAGCTTATCTCTCAATGTTAGTGATCTAAGTGGCTCTAGAGACACTCAGTATTCCAAGAGGACTCATAATAGATCAAAAATAAAAGCGGTTGGATTCCTATCAAACCATAACCATATTGAAGTGCTCATCACCCTAATTCCAATGGCGCAAATGACACTCAAATCTGAGTTCGTATGAAGAAGATAGAGCTAGTCAATGTTTGGGTCAAACTTGTACAATTGGTAGGGTTAAGGAGGCAAAACATTTGTCAAGACTTGATGCACATAATTATGCGAATGGAATAGATGAATTTGTGGAACAATTACTTTGTCTAATGACCCTTGGTTTCTGTCAAATTGACAATAATAATATAAAAATACAAAATAAAAATAAAAGGCAAGGTGGCTGAAATTCGCCAGAGTTAGAATGCAACCAGCTTTATACTCAAAAGCTTCATAATTCCATAAGAATCGTAGTGCTGAGATCATATTTTCCATTTGAGGAGCAGATCTCCAGTTAGCCCATGGAGAAGAATCTTTGGAGAATCATGGGGAATCTAAAAGATTCTCGAAGGCCTAGATTTTTATGGTGTCAAAATTTGATGAATGGATAGTCAATTCGACACTACTCAATGCCATACATTCAATGGTGTAGTCAGTTTCAGTAGTTGATCCTTCCATTTTTCAGCCATCTTTAGAAGTGAAGGTACATGAAGCACTCATGTTATGTTTCCTTTCATTATTGTTGAGATGATGTATTATTCTTGAGATCCTGGTTTGTAACTATGTTGAGGGGATACTCGTTGCCACATTATGTGAGATATTGTTAGTTTGTCATGCCAAAGGAAGCCTATTTTGAGTGAGAATTCTTGTAGGCTAAACATATCGTGGAGAGACAAGCCACTCTTATTGAGGGCATATGAGCTTGCTATGATAAAGAATAGTCTCTGTACATTAGCATCATTTACAAAAGTATATGAAGTGGCCTCTACACTCTTGACACTGAGCCTGGAGACATAACCCACACTAGATTAACTCCATTATCAAATGTATCGTGCTCATGATTTTTTTTATCGTTGTCATGTTTCCTCTTATTTAAGAATGCACATGTGGTTATTTATACTCTTTTAAATGCAATTCTAACAAAATCACAAAAGTAAAAGATCTTGCATAATACTAGTTGCTAAAGGATCCAAGATTAGCTAGCTTCTTGGCTATAAAATCCTCCTCCCACACTTACCCAAGCTAATCGGTCCACTGGGGTAAATATGTGATGAAGAGTTACTATGATATGATTCAAAAACCAAAGTATAGTTAAGGAAGTGGAATCAACATAACAAAACCAAACTAACCTTCATCAGGAGCTATAGGGACCCGAGGGACTAACCAATCACTCCAAGTTCTCAACTCCTGAATTAACTTGCTTCTTAACTTAACTAGATCGCCAATATCTCCCATAACAAGCCCTCCTTGTGACTATAACCATCTAGTCATTCCCACAACAACGCCTCCAAGTGACTATACTCTTTTCTAGGTAGTTCTGTGTCAGTGGACCAGAAATCTGAGCCACCTTTTCAAGGCTAATACTTAGGCCTCTGCCTATACCTTGATGAAATTATCAGAAATATTAAATAACAAGAAGACAAGATCTCTAGTGAAAAATTTGAACAAGGACTTAACCTGACTCATCCTAACCATGGTACGCATTTCGTTAAACACATCATGAACATGTAATGTACAAGTCATAAAAACACATATGAACACAAGGACCTCATACTTATCTGAGATTCGTCAAGAAGAATGATTCCATCTCAAAATAGTTGCACTATCATCTATTAGATCATTCATTCATTAACAATTCATCTACAAACCAAAACATGATGAGGTCCATAAATCAAATTTGTCATTTACCATGCTTGTAACCAACAGATAACCAGATAAATAGCAATAATATAACAACCATCATAGCCATATGATAACAAGTACATTTACACATAGAGCATAAGAGGAAAGGATCTATTATTAACATATTCAAATCCAACCAAGTCAAGAAATTTCATGTACCACCCAACCATAGATTAGGCTGAGCCAAATCTCTCTTCAACCAATCACCCTCGTGCCATATTCCAAGCATGAATGCGGGATCTCATGGAATAAATGACGAAAACCAAACCAAGGCTTTTAGAGGCCAAACCACCTCAACCCTCAACTAGTGATTCCACGTCATGGTCGTACATCACTAACCATCACCAGATTGGTCTCTATCCAAGCTGTTCAGGGCTCTAAAGCGTTTGTTCCAACATGGTTTCTAGGACTAATAGTTCAACCCACAGCTGTCATCGAGCTATAGATTGTTCATCCAATCAAGGCTTCTAGGACTAGTAAATCAACCCACCAAGGGCTCTAGAGCATCTTTCCAACCAAGGCTTCCAAGATTGGTTACTCAACCCACGTTGTTATAGGGCTTCCAAATTGTTTGACCAACCAATGCCCCTTGAACTAATAAAACAACCCACAACCATAAGGAACATGAGAACCAACCATAAAACAAAATATTAAACCCAAAACACCATGGATATGTAGGAAATGGAAAGGCTAGGCAAAACCACTCTCAATCTAAGCAATCCTTCATGCCAATGATAGATCATAACCAAATAATCACATGCATATACCATTCATGTAAAAACCAACAAGGAAATCATACGTGTATCTTGATACTGGTAAGAAAAATCCATTGTGGCTTCCGATCTCATTGTCCCCTTGCACTTTCCTACTTTTCCTTTGCCTTCTTGCTCCAAATCCCAAGTATGCCATAATGCTCCAAAAGTGATCCAAGAAGACTCTAAGTGTCCAACAGTATGAGAGAGGGAGAGAATCGAATGAGAGCTCCAAATACTAAACTAAAAATGCTATGAACTGATCCTAAAAAGACTTTTTATTAATGAGGCATCTATTTTCTTCATTTTCCATTATTTTTGCTTCATTTTCCTCCTCACATGAAACCTGTGACCTTTCACCTTCATATTCTCCTATTTTCCATTAATGTCAATTTAGGTTCTTCTTGATAACCTACATTTTCTATTCCATTTATGCCAACATGTCTGGTCCTATCACCACCCTGTTTAGTGGATCACTCCAACTGATTGTAGTATTACAACTTCGCCCATATATTGCCTCAAATGGACTAATCCTCAGTGACTCTTGGTAACCATTGTTGTCAGAAACTCAACTAGTGGAAGATAGTCTTCCCACTTTCGTTGTTGATGCATAACATACATTCTCAACATGTCCTCCAAAATCCTATTGACGCTCTCTGTCTTTCCATCTTTCTACGAATGATAATATGTGTTGAAGGCCAACTTTGTCCCTAAACTAGCAAATAATTACTTCAAAAATATGGAAGTGAACTTAGTATCCTTGTCTGACAGAATCTTCTTCGTCACACCATCCAACATCATGACACATTTGATGATGACATATGCTACATCATTAGTTGAAAAAATAAAATTCACTAGAATGAATTGCACAATTTTTGTCAACCAATCAACCACAACCATAATATAATCATGTTTTCTAGATGTCCTTGAAAAACATGTAATGGAATCCATTGAAATGACATCCCATTTCCACTTTGGAATTAGAATCAGTTATAGTGATCCACCTTGATGGTTACACTTTGCTTTTACCTTTTTAAAATCCAAGCATCTAGCCACAAACTATGCCACTTCCTTCTTCAAATTCGGCCAATAATAGAACTTATTCGCCATTGCCAATGCCTTCTGATATTCTAGGTGACCTGAGTATGAGTTAGCATGAAATTCCATCAATATAAGCTTCTTGAGCTCAACATTGTCCGAAAAATATATCTTGTCCCTAAATTTGACCAAACCATCCACTATAAGATGATGGTCCACCTAATCACTTGTATTCGTCGTAACATGTGCCTAAGCTCGCTATACTTGTCATCCTACTGACCTGTCTGCAAGATCCGATCAAGTAGATCTATCCCTTATGAACTCATAATTGCTATATGATTTACTTCTACTCTTCCTCTAAGGGCATCTACAATCCTATTTTATTTTCCCTTAATGTACCTGATCTCGAAGTCGAGCTCACTAATTGTTTCCAACCATATAGCTTTCCTAGCATTCAGATTCAGTGCTCAAATAAGTATCTCAATCCAATGTGATCACTCATAAAGGTGAATTTCCTACCAAGAAGATAGTGTCTCCACATCTTCAATGTATGGATGATCAATGCCAACTTAAGATCATGTGTAACATAATTTTTCTCATGCTCATTCAATTTCCTTGATTCATAGAACACTACATGTCCTTCCTGCATTAGGACTCCATCAATTCCTCTCTTGCAAGCATCTGCACACACTGTGAACTCTTTGTATGGATCTATGATCTTTAGAACTGGAGCATTTGTAAGCAATTGCTTCAACTACTCAAAACTTGTTTCACATTCTCCTGTCCATTCAAATTTCTTACCTTTCCTTTGCAATGATGTAATATCATAAGAAATACATCAGAAGTTCTTGATGAACCTCCTGTAATAACCTGCTAACCCCATAAATGACCTTACTTCATCCAAATTCCTAGGAGCTTCCCATTCCATAATGGATTTTATCTTTTCTAGATCCACTGATATGCCTTCCTTCGAGACAACATGCCCCAAGTAATGTACCTCTATCTGAAAGAAATTGCATTTGCTAAGCTTGGCATACAGCTGATGCTCTCTTAGAAATATCAATATTGCCACTAATTGTTAGACATTCTCTTCTTCATTCTTAGAATATATCATGAATGAATACAATAAAAATTGTTTCAAGATAATGATGCAACACACTATTCATCAAGCACATAAAAGTAGCTAGAGCATTGGTCAAACAAAATATAACTACAAAAACTCATAAGGCCCATAGCTAGTCCTAAAATAAGTGTTGTAGATGTCCTCTTCTTTACTGCATACCTGATGATATCCTGATCTCAAATCAATCTTCAAGAACACTGTTTCTCCCTTCAACTGGTCAAGCAAGTGAATCATTGGAAACAAATATATGTTCTTGATGGTTACCTTGTTCAATTGCCTCTAATCAATACACAATCTAAGAGTACCATACTTCCTAAAAAAACAATGGTGCACCCCAAAGCGATACAGTTGGCCTGATGTATCCCTTGTCAAGCACTTCCTTGAACTACAACTTCAATTCCATTAACTTTGGTGTGCTCATCCAATATGGTGCCTTTGATGGTAGTGTTGCCATTAGTACCAACTCAATATAAAAGTCCACTTCCTTATGAGGCAGTAACTTTTAAATATTTGTTTGAAATACATCCTAAAACTTTTGTAGAACTAGGTACCTATTCAAGAATTTTGCATCCTCAACATCCTTACCTTTATCACTAGAAATATGCACTGCAAATAACACACACACTTTCGTACGATTACGCTTTGCCTACGTAGTTTTCACGATTCTAATTGATGTTTCCTTCTTCTTATCCTGCAAAATTTGTTGTTCTCCATTGTCATCCAGGCACTCAATAGCCTTATTATAACGATCCACCTTGTTTCTATCAAGATACAACTAGTCCATACCCAACAGCATACTATATGATCCCAACTAAAGAACATTAAAATGCGTTGATGTAGGAATACCATTCAACTCAAATGCACAAGCTCTGACCCAATGATGAACTCTTTTCTTAGTACCTGTAGCCAACTGCACTAACCAATATTCTGCATGTACTTCATTATTTAAACAACACTTATACACCAGGATAGGATTAACATAAATATAATTAGATAGAGGGTCAATAAAAATAGAAACAACTTGATCAAAGAGCTTACTGTACATCTTGATAATAGATTCCTAATGATTTTCCCACCTACTATCCAATGCTAGATTCCAAGGAATGCTCTGTCCAACATCCCCAACTGTCTATGCCACTTAAGCAATGTAGATCTTAGGTCTACCTCCATGATGTTGCGGAAAATATCTCTGGCAATGATCCTTGCCACAAGTTCAACATTGAAAAGGATTCCTGCCATGACCCTTGTTATGTTCCTGAAACTAAAATCCCTTCCCTCTGTCAAATGCATTGAACTTCTTAGATGGTGTTGTATTCTCTTTGTTACATGTGTCCTAAGGTTTTGTTTGCTTCCTATCCTATTTTCCTTTATTCTTCTCATTACCTTTCGAATCCTAATTAGTCTCAGATCTGCGCTTTGATTTCTCATAACAATGTTTTAGTTTTCAGTTGACTTCTTCTAATGATCTAGGCTCATCAAACTCAATTTTGTCGTTGAATGCTACCAGAAACCCATCGCTGAATCTGTAAATCTTCACTTTATCCTCCTTAAGATAAGGCACATACCTCAATAACTCCAAGAATATACTAGTGTACTCTTCATCATTCATGGATCCCATCTTCAACTCATAGAATTATGTTTCCTTGACATCATAGCATCTCTCAAATAGATACTTCTTCCTGAAAAGTCTCTCGAACTCATTCCAAGTCAACTCCTCTTCACGGGAAATCCCCTGAAATTATTTACATCATTCCACCAAATAACTAATTTACCTTTAATACTAAACATAGCTATTATGGTCTTCATGGACTCTGAGTAATCATGCAATCTAAAGAACTTATTCATCTTTAGAAATCGTACTTATGCATCTTGTGAAGTCTTCATTTCTCCATCAAATATGGGTGGCTTTTCCTTCTCGAACTCATCTAGTAAATATCCCATATCACTCCTTCTGTAGGATGATAGTGATGATGACCATGGTACCTGTTTGAAGCAGAACTATAGTAAATCCCATGTCCATTGCCTCATCTATCAGGTGTATCCAATAATCTTCCATATCTAAAGGTATCATCTATATCCAACCTATGCCCACCATGAGACCTGCTACCATAGGCCCCATTAGTCATGTCCTCTTATCCATGATTTATCTTAAGTGGTCGCTATCTCTGCAAATTTGACAAGCTCTAAAGGATGACTACATTGACCTCTACTTGTTTCTCCTACACCCTGGAAAGTCTCTCTTGTGAATGAATGATTCTATCATTATCTTCTTTAAAACTTCTTATTCTTTCCTTCAAACTTCTCAAAGTGTCTTTTATGTCAGCACAATACCCATCACCATGCTGCTCATCTGATTTATAAGGAGAGTCTCATGAAATTTAGTCTACCATTTTGCTAATCATCTTTGATATTTTACCTACAAGCATATCATGTCAGCTAAACCAAAACATAAACATAACCAACATACCTCAGTATAGTTCAGAGGAGGATATCTCATCTGCAATATCAACCATATTAACACAATAAATGTATAAACATAATCATAACAGTATAAAGACATCATCTTAGTCATCATCTTAGCTACCATGCATCATGTCACAACTATAACAAAACCTAGACACAATGTATACACAACAACATATAGACACTAACATGTAGAACCAATGCATATACAACTGACATGAATTCATGTAAAGCACATCCCAACAACAATGTCATCAACTTCTATATGACAACATAACCCAAACAATGACCAATGCGATGCATACATAACAAACACATAGGCAAATGGCATAATGGACCCATATGCAATTGACATGTATGCACAACAAACACATTCTTCCCATCCAGTCCAAGGGTTGAACCATGATCTTATACCACCCTATGGTATTAGATATCACCCAAAGAGACTAGAAACTAGAAATCTCCCAAATGGAACAAAACCTTCTCTGGTACGACTTTGTAACACCCACCTCCCACACTTACCCAAGCTAACAGGCCCATCGAGGTAAATATGTGACCAAGAGTTACTATGATGTGATTCAACTCCCCAATTACAGTTAAGGAACTAGAATCGACAAACCAAAACCAAACTAGCCTTCCTCATGAGCTATATGATCCTTGGGGCTAACCAACTACTTCAAATACCGAACCCTTGAGTTAACTTGATTTTTTACTAAACTAGACCCCTGTTTTCTCCCATAACAAGTCCTCTATGCAACTATAACCCTCTAGTCACTCCCATAACAAGGACTCCATGTGACTGTAGTCCTTTCCATGTAGTTCTACACCAGCGACCCTGAAATCTGAGCCACTTTTTCAGGGCTAGGACTTAGGACTCTACCCATAACTTGATGAAATTCTCATAAATGATAAATAACAAGAAGACAAGACCTCTAATACAAAACTTGAACAAGAACCAAAAGTAACTCATTCTAACCATATAGGAATTTTGTCAAACACATTATGAACATGTAATGTATAGGTCATAAAAACACATCTGAACATAGGGACCTCATACATATATGATATTCATCAAGAAGATATGATGCCCTCTCATAATAGCTTCACTATCATCTATTAGGTCACTCATTCATTAACATTTCATCTACTAACCAAAACATGATGAGAGCCATAACTCAAATATGTCATTAACCATGCTTGTAACCAACATATAACCAAATAAATAAAAAACAATATAATAGCCATCATAGCCACATGATAACAAGTATATTTACACATAGAGCATAAAAGGAAAGGATATCTTATTAACATATGCAAACCCAACCAAGTTAGGGACTTCCATGTACCACCCGACCATAGATTGGGCTGAATGAAATCTCTCTTCAACTAATCAACCTCACACCATATTCCAAGCATGAATGTGGGATCTGATAGCATAAACCAAGAAAATCAAACCAGGGCTTCCAGAGGCCAAACAACATGAACCATCAACCAATGATTCCACCTCATGATCACACATCACAAACCATCACCATATCATTCTCTATCAAAGTTGTCCAGGGCTCCATAGCATTTGTTCCAACATGACTTCTAGGAATAGTTACTCAACCCACATCTACCACCAGGCTCCAGATATTTTTTCCAAACAAAGCTTCTAGGACTAGTAACTCAACCCAAGCTGTTATAGGGCTTCTAGAGCATTTGTCCAACGAAGGCTCTAGGAACTAATAATGTAACCCACAACCATAAGGAGAATGAGAACCAACCATAAAACAAAAGGTAAAACCCACAAAAACATGACTATCATAGAAATGTAAAGGCTAGGAAAAACCCCTAACAATCTAGGAGATCCTCCATACCAATCATAGATCATAACCAAATAACCACATGCATATGTTATGCATGTCAAAATTATCAAAGAAATCGTAGATGCAACTCGGTTCCTATAAGAAAAGCCAACTATAGGTGTTGATCTCGTTGTCCCCTTGCGAATTCCTTCTTTTCCTTTACCTTCTAGCTCCAAATCCCAAGTATGCCACAATGCTCCAAAAGTTCTCTAAGAAAACTCTCTCTGTCCACGAGTATGAGAGAGAGAGAGAGATAATAGAATGAGAGTGCGAAAGACTGAACTGACAAAAGCTATGAAGTGAGAATCATAATCCTTTCTATTGATGAAGCTTCTATTTTCTTCATTTTCCATTATTTTTCCTGCATTTTCCTCTTCACATGTAACATGTGACCTTTCAAATTTCTTTTATCCTATTTTCCATTATTTCATAAATAAAATGCCAATTAATGCCTCTTTTCCTTTCCAAATACTTTGCCATTTCCTTTGTGAATTTCCATAGCCATTAATTAACCATAAGTGGTCCCCACCACTACGTGTTTGCCCAAAATTCAGCTTGGAATACATGTCTGATGACCTTGGTTATTGTTTTTCCTTTATTAACTTTATTACATGGATTTTTAACCCATGGTTGTTACACTAGAATTATTACTAGTTTTGAATATTTCTATGAGATTTTTCCACGTTGCAAAAGCAACATCCTTTGCATGAAAATTTGAAACCACATATTCCATGACTCCCTCCAAGATATTCCTCCTGGATTTTGCAGTATCTTTCATCCACTGAGCCATTTGTTGTGCATCTAATGCTAGTAGTTTTGGAATATCTATCTTTGTGTATTATAATACTCCATTATCATATAACACAACTTCCATTATGTCTTTCCAAGAATATAAATTCAAATTTTCCTCCAATGCATACTCAAGCCTTAATTCATTGAAAGACATTGTTCATGCACTGAAGAAATATGTGCACCAAAAATATGTTATTCAAAATTTCTTGGAGAGATGATAATGAACCTAGTTTCTATGTAGTTTTCAATAGCTATAATACGATGTATAAATAACTCTAAATTTTTAGTTTCTAATGAGTTCCAGTTGAAAAAATAGACACAAATTCCTTACACTAAATTCCGCAGAAGGAAAATGTTGAAAAATGTGCAACAAGAAATGTTAAATTTAGAATGTGCTACAAATAGCATGTCTAAAAGTAGTAGTTTGGCCAGTGAGGTCATTGGCCACATCGGGTGAGAGGTGAATCTGCTAAAAATAGGAAGTTCTAAAAATATCATTTCTAGGTCCCTTCCTATTTATAGCAGTCCCTAGTCTATCTATAGGAAGTAAAATTAATTTTGGTCTTAACAGTAGTTGGAAATATTAATTAATTAATTCAGTTGAGTTAATTAGTTAAGGAAATTCAAATTTGAAGTCTTTGTGAGCATGCACATGAGTTGTAACATTGATTGAGGAATTTATCCTTAATTTCCTCCATCGATTGAGGGAATAAGTATGAGTTCTATAATGAGAGAATGAGTTGACTTAGTTCTAGCTAGTCAAGTCCAGTTAGATTATTTTAACAAGTTGTTAAAATAATAAAATATAGTTTGTTAATGCTTGCATGCATGTGAAAACTATTATTTTAGATAAATGAGGATTTACTCATTGATAACCGTTCCATGTTAGTTCTGTCAGAGACCTAGTTGAGATCAGATGTGGGACAGTGTACTATCAGATGCTTAACTATTTCTAGTAAGTAGTTTTTACATGGTTGAGGAACTAATGTCCTCAAGGATTGCATAGTTGGACCATTGGTTATTTTGGTATGTTTGGGATTAATAACATCTACTTTTGCTATTATTTCCGAAGCAAAATAGGCAAGGACCATAGGTAAAACCTATATAAACAGGGCTTGGTTGGTTCATGAGATATCTTCATATCTTCATAGTTCATTGAGAACTGGATAGCTTGAGAGTTGATTCTTTTTGTATTCTGAAGGGTATTTCCACTTGATTGATAATACATGGTTTGGGTTTTATGCTGGTGCTTTCCCCTAGATATGTCTTGTGTTATGTGTGATTATTTCTCTTGATCAGTTATGCATGTTTCTACTTGATGTTGCTCATGA
>APFE030690187.1:256-11747 GCA_000404065.3 Pinus taeda | reverse complement strand
CCTGTCCTTCGGTACCAAATTTCAACAAGGGATAGAATTCTTCTTAAGTCCAAAACATAGAGTGTTGGAAGGGAATGGTTTAACCCCCTTCAACCTTGTGACTGGGCACAATGACTTAGTGCTTCAGTGGAAGAAATATGGGTCGTTGATGGAAAGTATTTACGGTCATTGGATGAACCCCATAGCAATATCCTCGAAAGATATAGAGGGAGTGCCAAGAGGAACTCCCAGGGTCAATTCCGAGGGATGAGGTGTTAGTGGGGCCTATTTCCCAACACATAAAGTAGGGATAACCCTCCAACTTTCATATAGTTGGGGAACCATGAATGGTTGGGCTCGAAGGCTACATGGGTAGAGTGACAAAATATTATTTCACCCCGAGCCCCAAAAAATTTAGATGCGAGGCTTGATAGAGCTATCAAGATGTATTACCCGAGATGACTTGGCATGCAAAGTCCATTATTTGGGGATACGCATTGTGCAAAGTGTATGCATTCATGTATCGGTCAAGGGGAAGGCCAAGCCCAAATGCAAAGTTGTTATTGACAATGTAGCTCAAAATATTGTACTCGGAGGTTTAAGAAGGGAGAAATGTCAAGACCTATCGAGATTTAACTCTTGAGGTGATGTGGCCATAGAGGACCCACAACCACTTATCTCATAAATTCATAAGCATGCTCGTACATTTTCTGGATGGGTCTTATGTATAAGTGAGTCAGTAATTTCCATGTGAGTTGGAAAGCCACATGGGGACCATGCGGGCACAATGTAATAGGCCTAATGATACAACATTGTCTACTGGCCAAGACTTTAAACATATATATCTTTTGATCCAGATGTTGGATCGAGGAACATTTTATATTGTTGGAAAGGTCTCGACAAGGCATACATAATGACATTAGTAACTTTAAGTTTTAAGGAAATTGGGAAAGGTCAAAAATTTTGGACCCCATTTCCATAATTAGCCCTTGGAGATTGGGTCAAAATAGTAATTTCTTCCTGCTACCCTTTGTTTTGGGCTATATTTACAAGGGGGTATGTTACAGGACCATTAAAAGTAGTAGTCACAAGTTCTATTCCAGAAATAATTTCTCTTATATATTGAAGTTGATCTCTTGAATGAGTTATCCTCGTGAATTAGGAAGCCATAAAATCTAAACTATACATTTGAATGTCACAAAGTTGATTTCTCAAGGAACTTTTTTGTCCAATGTTTTCAATAGTATACAACCTTATTAGGGCATCATATACTTGCTTGGAATTTTTTAATTCTAAGACAAATGGGATCAAATGATATTTGATGGATTCAATAAGAATTCTTTATGCCTTGACTTGAGCCTTTATGTGTTTAACATTTCCTTCATCATCTTTAGGTTTAGTCACTTTGTCTTTTACATATTCTAAGACATAATTTTCTTCAAGAACTAGATCATTTCTCTTTTTCCATGCCTTAAGTTTGATGAACCTTTTATCTTGTTTCCTTCCTTACAAGATGGAATCATCAGCTCAAAATTCTTAGACATAGATAGAATTTCAGAAAAGTGAGTCTTCTGCTTTAGAGAGAGATTTCTTCAAAGAGTGATCTCAGTATCCTTTCTTCACAAAAGCTTTGATACCATGATGATTGTTCAAGTGCAACAAATACAAGCACTAATTTCTAAAACTGATAATTACTTCCAATGATATGTATATATTCTTCAACACTTCCAGTTAATCATTAAGTAATTATACTTCATAAATTTAACCATAAAAATAAGTAGGAAAATAAAGATCATAAAGAGACAATGATGTGCAAAGACAACGCAAGATTTACCCTTTGAAAACCCACTTGGGGGGAAAACCCAACAACCTTTTCCTTTAAGAAAATGTTCAGTTCAACAAGAGATACATCTAATCCTTCAAGTGAAATATAAATTCAAAATGACTAGCATCATAGCCCTGGTCAAACTACCTTCTTATCAAGTCAAGCTACTGCTCAATAAATTCGACCTGTCAAATCTGCTAGGGCTGAATTTTGACCTATGTATGCACCCAAAAAACCTCGATCCTACTACTAAGAAATTCCCATAAACTCGATATGTTTGTCACACATGTGAGGCTACAGAAGGAAAATGAATCCACACATGTGATTTTAAATAGATAGAGAGAGAAGATCTTGGTTTCTTAGGTCAACTTCATCTTTCTTGTCATCGTCTTCTTTGTATACATCAACAAAAGGTATCTTGTCTTGTGTGAGACATGAATGGCACAAAGAGGAGGAAGTTAAATGACTTTATATAGTGATCTTGGGAGGCCAAATAAGTGTGACAATAGCTAGGCTGACTTGGAGGGTCGACTTGATTTTCTTGGAGCAAGAAATTCAAAATTTTCTCTTTTGAAACTGACATGAAGAAAATGTCTTATATTTATTATTACACATATTTGAAGGGCCAAAAATATTGATTATGAAGGTCGACCATAGCTACAAAATTCAACACTATTTTGGAAAATTGTTCTCTAAAACCTTCTAGAAGTAGTTTAAGCATTTAAAAGGTTTAATTTTTTATTAATTTATTTTGTTTAGTAGTAGGGGGAGGGGGGTAAAATGTTTCCTCTTAAGAGTGAGACCCCCATGGGGGCTTCACTGAGGATCAAAGCCATATCATGTGGGTTCATATTGGGGGATATATATTAAGGAAAAAATGACATAATATATTCAATGTATATTAGGGGGTAAGGGGTTTTCATATTGCTAGGTATAAAAATTGAAGCTCAAAGTTAACGACAAAATATAAAGTGGTATAAAAAATGTTAATGAAAGAAATGGATACCTTCAATATCTAGTGAAATTAGGGGTTTTTTTAATTGGGAAGGTGTATTGGGTTCATATTGGTAGGGGGTTAAATAATGTGGTTTTTATAGGTATTTTCCAATATATAGTCGAATTAGAGGCATTGTTTAGTATTCCATGAAAACATGTGATATGTTAGAGGTTCATTGAGTGAAGCCCCTATGGATACCACCTAGTTCTATTCTACACTTATATGCCTTTTAAATAATGTAAGAAAGACCTCAAATGGAGTTTGTGTGCAAAATTTATGCTACTCAAAAGTAATGAACTCATGTATCGACCACCATGATTCGAGAGGATGCCATGTCAACCCCCATTATTCATGGAAAAGGGAATAGCCATGTGATCATGATGAATAAGACTCTAGAAGAGTAAATATTATCATTTAGTTAAGAGTTGGAGTAAAACTTAAGCGCTAGTAAGCTATCAATTTGTGTTATAATCATGCCACTAGGAGGAAAAGGGCTCCATTCCATTTGAGTGCATTTTGTTCCAAATATGAGCATAGTAGTTCAAAGTCAATAGAGAGAGAGAGAGAGAAAAAAAATAGAGGGGTTGTGTACTATAGCAACCAATGGGCCATATGTCTCACTCGTGTACTTGCATTCATTTGCATTCATAGAAAGAGAGAGTAGAGCAACCTTACCTTCCAATCGGGTTTTCTCCCATAATGGTTTCCTAGATCATATCCTGTGTTCTTTGTGGTTTTTGCATTTTATTTTTTTGTTCTTGATTTTCCATGTTTTATCTATTGATTGCATAAGCATAACATAATAATTAACAAATCCAGAAATCTAAGGAAATATTAACCCTCCTAATGTAGATTTCTAATTTTTACATATATTTTAATAAATTTGTCATTATGAACTATCCAATAGAATACCCATAACAATTTACAGATCATTAACAGGTAGAATTTCCTGCAAATTCTCTACAAATCTACCTCTAAGATCTATGTAGAAAATCTGGCTGTAGATTAACTCAATAATGTAATATACTAAAGCAAAATACTATAATCTACTTCTACTATAAAATTTGTGTAAGCTTAAATATCGAGCTGAATCAGAGCTGAACACACATAACCAGAAGAAGAATCAATACACATGAAACATAGAAAATACTCAGGGGAAAGCCTCAGCTAAAAACCCCACTATCTGTATTATCATACAAGGTTTGGAAATATCTCATAATTACACCAAGCCTTGGCTCTCACAGCTAACTAGCTCTTAGTAAAATCCTCACAGATGCTCACAGGTGGTGAGCCCCAGTATTGTAGCAATAATGCTACAAATCCTGGGACTCCCTTCTTTAATTTTATCAACCTGGTAGTTCGTAACAAACTTGGAAGCGATGGTGATGTATGCACAAGTACTAGCTGTTGCCGCAGCTGTCACTTGGTTAGCTGGCACAAGTCCGCTAGGAGCTTAAGCCAACTTCTATGAGCTCTTAGAAGAAGCTTTTTAACTGATGGATGAAAGCAAACTCAAAGGAATCTAATCTACTTTCGGAAAGAAACTGAAAGCCAAAAAGAAACGCAAACGCTAGCAAACCCTAATTCTACCAA
This sequence comes from Pinus taeda, assembly GCA_000404065.3. Lineage (NCBI taxonomy): Eukaryota > Viridiplantae > Streptophyta > Pinopsida > Pinales > Pinaceae > Pinus > Pinus taeda. The sequence continues at coordinate 7,353 of APFE030690187.1, read as the reverse complement.
CTAGTCCTACTGATGCAAGAAAGAGGATGCAAGCTACTGAAAGAGATGCCATTGACTTCTAGGAAGGTAAAATGCATGTGTCTAAGCTACTTCTATAGTAACATCTGGAAAAAAATAAAATAAAATAAAATAAAATAAAATAAAATAAAATAAAATAAAATCTTTTTGTATTTTTGAATAAGTTGTTAGAACTATCATGCATGTGCTTTCACTATTTTTTACTGTGCAGAGGTGGATCGATGGGAGAAAATGCTTCCAGGAGGTTGGGAAGGTTAGAAGAGGTCAAGGGGTCCCTAGCACCCTTCCTGAGAGTTTCACAGTGATCGGATCTCAAGAAATCTCTTTCATGAGCTTCTACAGGAAGTCTGCAGGGCTTCTACAGGATGTTCTGGAATTTCTACAGCATGTTCTGTAATTTTCTATAGGATGTTACGAAAAGAGGATTTTGGAGAATGGATGGAGGGAGAAAGGTGGAGAAATGAGTATGGAGGTGAAATAGGGGTGTAGGGGAGTTTAAGACTTAGAGGATGCAGTCGAGGAGTGGCGCAGATGGTGAGATTTGTTCAAGGAGGGATGAAACGATGTTGCACAAGAAGATGAGAATCATGGCAAAGTAAGCAAATGAGGCAAATGTAAGGTAAGGGTTCTAAGTGAAGGGTGAAGCAGGTAAGTTGGATGGAGTATGGGTAGGTTTTTCAAACTGAACAAACAAACACTTATAAAACCTATGACCTAGTTACTTCACTCTAATCTTACCTAACAGCAAAAGGAAATGAACAGAATTTTATTCAAAATGAAATAATGTGAACTGCTATGCAAACTAAGCAATCAAGACTATGAACATGTAACCAACTTCTGCAAATAAAAATCGAACACTAATGATTGCATGGTGAAGCAAAGACTGTGTTTTTGTTGGCAGCAAGGTCACCTTGATCCCAACTCCTGATCCCACTGAGGGAGAGGTGAAATCAGAGGTGCTTGATAGCCTTTTTCTAAAGCTCTTCCCTGTTAATAACCTATCAACTCAATCTGAACATAAAAATCCTTTTTAATCATCAAAAGCAATCTAAATAACAAAGCAATATTTAAATCTAAATAGCAGATTTTATTCTAAGAATGCAGTAAAGACACATAAAAGTGAACAAAGGAGGTACTGGGCACTTGAGATGGGCCCAACCCCAAGAGCTACAGCCTCCTAAGAGATATTAGAGCTGGTGTAAAGCTGGATTCATCTTTATTGAGAAAGAAAAGAAGAATTACATCAAAAACAGTCCACAAGGGAGAGCTTGAAAATGTGCTAAAATGCAAACCTAATCTACTGACTAAAATTGAACTACAAACTAGCTAACTTCTGCCTACACAATGACTAACTACTGGCTAACCAAAATGAGGCCCTAAGCCCTCTTATTTATACAAATTGAGGACCCCAACAGTCCTCCTAAACTTTAGGGACTCGGTTGCCAAAACTTGTAGTTAACAGCAGTCCTACTTGACTTGCTTGGCTGCCCTTGTGATAATTGATGTGGTGTCCCTTGAACTCCGAGCTAATGGTGGAGAATTCAAGGTAAGGGCCCATAAATGAAGGGGACACCTTCCTACAAATCCTTTCTCTTTTTCCTCCACGAATTTGGCTGCCAAGTGCTCATTAAAACCTTTAATTTTGTCTCAAAATTGACCAAAAAAACTACACAAAGCACACATTAAACTTGTTGGCATAATGACTAACCCAATTCACTCTATTAGCATAAATATAATAAAAAACATGCAATAAACTAATGAGAATGGTGGATTAAGTCGAATTAGGAGGCTGAATGAGCCCATATAATTATCCATTTTTGGGGCTCATCATCACCCCCCTACTGAAAGTATTACTCATCCTCTGAGCAACTAATCTATGTCTTCATCTCTGATGGCCCTGGTGGCCTCCTTGTCATGCCAAGCTTCTGAAGTGATGTCCTCTTCTCGGTCATGAAACCATGCTTTTCTCCCTAATTCTTCCCACTGCATGTGCTCCTTTTCTTGTAGCAATTTTGTTAGTGCCTCAACCTTAGCCTACATCTTTGTCCTCTCTCTGTTGTTCATCAGACGTTTCCTTGTCTTTCCTTCTTCCTGTGATTGTTTGGCCACCTTTTCTCCAATTTCTTGGTCTCTCTTAGCTTAGCCCAAGCTTCCTATAGAGAATTCTCAGCTTCCTATAGAACTGTCTCAGCTTCCTGTAGAACTGTCTTTGAGTCCAACTTTTTCATTTTTTTCTCTCTAGGTGGATGTCTACAGCCTTCCCCGTTCATAGGTGATGGATGCCTTTGAGGGTGATCTCTCCTTTTATGTAGCTGCGGTGTCTACAATTGTGATTGGCTCTTTTGAATGCGGTTGGGGTCTGCCAATTCTTATCTACATGCTCCTTCTTGCCTTAAAATATAGTGGAAGCTCCCTCTTTTTCTTCTCCTTCTGCTTGGGGGATGTGCTTAGGATGGCCAGCATAGCTGCTGCCTCCCTAGCTAAAATCTCGATCAATTTCTCCTTCTGCTGCCCTTTCCCCAAACTTCCTGTAGGAAGTCCTGTAGTGGCTATTTTCTGGCTTCCTGTAGAAGCAGTTTTCTGGCTTCCTGTAGAAACAGTCTACTGGCTTCCTGTAGAACCAGTTTTCCCTGATTTGGCTTGCTTGGTTGGGGGTGCCTTCTCTTTGACTTGTGCTATGGTTGCCTTGGGTGTTGTTTGCATCCTTTCAGTCTTCTCTACCTGGGTTTGCAACCGTTTCTCCCTTAGCGTTGGTGTTTTTATTTTACTCCTAGCTTTGGCCTCAACAGCTTGTCCTTTTTCTTGCTTTTCCTTTTGTTGTTCTTGTGGCTTTTCCTGTGATGGCCTATCCTGGGTTTTCTTACCCTTAGCTTCCTTACCTTTAGGTTTCTTCTCTGCCTCAATATGTTCCTTCTCCTCACTGTTGGATGAAGTGAGTTCTTCTGCCAGAGTCCGGATATCATCATTCTTGGTCATATTACGGAAAATCTCCCAGGAAATAGGGACAGTATAAGTATGGAGGGCATATTCTACAAGGAGCTTAATAAGCCCATGATGAGCCAGCTGGTCTGGTGTCCCCTCCTTCAGTTTTGTGCCACACTCAATCAATGACTGCAGTAGGAAGTATGGGATGCTCAATTTTTATTCTGAGGGCAAATCCATCTTATGCCTGAGCTCAGTTAACAAGCGGAAGTGATACCCATACACAATACTAAATCGCCCCTCACAGGTAATATATTTCATAATTTGAAGGCTAACCTCACTCCAAAATGGTTGTAAGCTAGCTCTCCAGACCCCATTTTTATCCTCTGAAAACTGTTCTTCTGGTAGGAAGAATTCCTTTTTAGCTTTTTGGCCCAATTTCCTTTCCTCTTTATCCCGGGCATCCCTAATGGCAATTTAGTGACCCAGCTAATGAGTTGTGGGGTGAGTTTCAAGGTCAATCCCCTGAAATTTACAGTTGCCAATGTTTTTGATTTGGGCTGCAGGGACCTTAGGAACTCCTCTGTTATTTCATCATCGTGACCTTGGATTTTATCACAAAAGGTCACCCACTTTGCACGGGTAAACAGGTCTACCACCTCAGGAGTTTCTCTCAATTTCTTGGAATCCGAGGGTTCCTTTCTGATAAACCCTCCAGGCATGGTGAAGATACCCTGTTTTTGGCTTGAGCTCTGGTTAGACTAGAAATTCGGATGTGGTTTTCCCCCTTGGTTCTCAGGTCAGGGTTTCTTTGTTATTTGTATCTCCCCCTTTCACCAATTCTCTGGTTAAAATACTACTGCCGCCCAAGACTTTGACTTGTCAAAGGGAATAAAGCTCTCACAGACAGAGTACAGAGCAGATTTTTATACCAATCATATAACAGTCACACAAAAAATTGATATGTGCACAGGTGAGCCTTACAGCGGTATAATAGTGGGGAGAGTTTGTTAACAAGAATCATGGAGGTGAGTACAACGTAGCACCATTTAAAATAAATTTTGTGTATCATATAAGCAAACCACCATTCTTGACCCACAGGCAGACTGGTTTTAATTTTCCCCACTTCAAACAAGCTAGTTCACCACCTTTCAAAATATCATGCATGGGAATGGTGTTTTTGAGCCTACCTCTCTTCAAGCTCCAAATTTGATGAAGAAAAACTCGGGCTTTTCTGCTCTGGAAGGCTTTGTTGTACTTTCCTATAGAATGTTTTCCTGTAGAATGCCCCTGCACCTCTAAGTGAACCCGATACGCTGGAGAATTGTGAACTAGGCCACAAAGCTCAATGGAGGACGACGGGTTAATCATTTTGTGGAAGCGGAGGATGAATAATTCAGTTGAAAATGTTGCAAGTGCAAGTTAACAGCAGTTTGTGAGTTTCAGCCAAGCGTTCGTTAATTGCTGCGTGATTTATGGTGAGGTGGAAAAAATGTGCGCTGGCTTTATTTGAACTGCAATGATGTTATGAACTACATGTTCTCTTCTATCTGTTAATCATTTGATGTCCTGTGAACTGGAGTTCAACACGTCTACCACTACCTGTGTTTTTCAAATTTCATGTAAACAACTATACACGTATGCTGCGTGATTTTTGTTGGAAATAATACTGAGAGGGGGGGTGAATCAGTATTATCAAGTCAAATAATCCTTTTTAAAAACCAAATTGTATACGCTACTTCAGTTAATTCAACCCGCGTATATACGCAACTATTCAGAAGAAAAACCGCGTATACAGAGCAAACTTTTAATTTACTTAAACTTTCAGATGGTGTTTGTTAATCTGAGATGCAGCATCAAATACCAGTAACCAAAGATAGTAAACCAGATCAGAAAGACAATCACACGCAAGAACACCATATATAAGGTGGAAACCCAATGTGGGTGAAAACCACCTGCTGCAATTCGTCTCTAACTTTCTTTAATTAGAAACTTCGGTTTACAATGTACTGGTGCAGTCCTTTACTAGTATGATGGTTGCAACCTGCAGAGAGCTACAACTCTCTCTCATTTTCCAGCTTCTCCTGGAAGGGAGCTACAACCCCCTTAGCTCTTGCACTAGCCAAGATACTAGTACGTAGGTGCTAACCTACAGAAAGCTACAACCTTCTCTTTCTTCCAGGGACCACGTTTCATGAACATCAAATAATCATCAAGAATCAACCAATCTCCTTTTCACAAATTAGATCTGAATCAAGTAGATATTCTCCTTACAGTTGTACCCAAAACATAGTACCAGAAACCATACACCAAAAAGCAGAACCCAGAACACAGCAGCAATATTCAGAAGCAACTAGATCACAACTTAGATTATATACGCTATTTCAACAGCCTGAAACTAGCGTGCATACGCTTCTGCGTATAGAACAACCTGCGTATACGCCCCTTTACTTCACTGAAACTGCGTGTATACGCGTCTTCGCCTTACTAAACCTGCATACAGATCTTACGAAGGATAATTCACTCTTTCAACTATTCAATCATTAATTAACCCAGATTACCAGATAGATCAAGCAAGCATCACATCTAGCAGATCAAAATCATACAAAGATACTATCATTCAAGCTTAAAGATTATGACCCATGAATAGAACTTATCCTTCCTTTTACACTAAATTTCCTCCTTCCTTCAGATCCAGATCTGCATCACCACCCAATATACTAGCTCTAGCACTTTTCAGATCTTCAATTATAATTCAAATTTGTCACAAGATCTCCTTCCTCTTTTATGGCCTTAGGCCTTCCCCAGTACCATGGACCAAAACCATAACATTCCAATACCATGAACCCAAAACTAGGGATCAACACATCTAACGAGACACAATGGTCCAAAACATAGGATCAAGTTCCAAGATCTAACTGCCATGGACCAAAAGAATGATCCCCAACATATACGCGCTTTTGTAATGTATAACCTGTGTGTATACATGCCTTCGTCTAGATGAACCAACATATATGTCTATTTCTACTTTCTGAGTGCCTGAACAAAGATTTGATACCAAAGAAGGTTGCCATCAAGGACAACACCTGTGCCATAGCTCCAAACTTGTGCCATAAGGCCAAGAATCTCCCCCTTTGGACTTGATGGCAACACCAAGATCATTCTCCCCCTTTGTCATCAAGGGCAAAGGGTGGCGCTCCCCTGAGTACATCTGTCCTGTTGTGCTGACCATGCTCCCCCTCACTGTAGGCAAAAGGATGTTCTTTAAGAAGAACCAAGACTTATGCAACAAGACCTTCCTATCACCAAAAGACTTAATGCATACATCCATCACCCAACCGAGTGGGGATCTTCCATCCAACCAGGTGGAATACATCAGAAATTTACATATGATGACCAAATATATTACATCTTCATCCCAGGCATAGTGGGGAACTAATATAGGCCGTTACATGACCTTGACACCATATAGGAAAGAAATACATGACATAGAGACGAATATTTAAAACATGACTTATGAAAGTCATCAACAACTGATAGCAGCAACAAATGGCAATCTTCATTCATATCAGCAACCAAGATTTCCTTATGTTCTCCCTCTATCTTTGTTCCACCTGAAATCAACAACAGCTATGAACCATAAACTAAAGCTTCTAAGATAATGCCAACAATGCATTATTAGAAGATTATTTGCTCCCCCTGAACCTGTGCCGGAGGGTCTTTGTCAGACCCACATCAGAATATCTTCAACCAAAGCCTGCTCCTTCTGATATCCGTTAAGCCTCCATATACGCGACTTTCTTTGCACAAACTAGCGTATGCACGTGGATACTCCTTATCCAACACACGTACACCCATTTTTCTCTGAAACTGACAAGATTCAACAGCAAGATGATACATCAACAACTCCCAGCTTCTGTCTGAGATATTCAAAATTTTCCCAAGGCAGTGGTTTGGTGAAAATATCAGCAACTTGTTCCTTAGAAGGAACATACTCCAATTTGACCTTTTGTTCCAACACTTGTTCCCGAAGAAAGTGATACTTGATCGGTATGTGTTTGGTCTTTGAATGCGTGACAGGATTTTTTGAAATGTTGATTGCACTTGTATTATCACATAAGATGGGGATAGGTGGTGTACAAGTGATTTGAAAATCC
>APFE030690173.1:117646-175012 GCA_000404065.3 Pinus taeda | reverse complement strand
AATCAACAAGCTATTTTGAAATTTCGCAAAGAGACAACTCAAAGGTAGGTTGCTCACGCGGGTAGACTTTACGACTGGTCCGACTCCTAAGAAGACTGACAAAACCAGAGATATCTAAGGTTCCACAACTTCCAAACCCAAAGTCACTACAGGACCAATGCAAAAATCAAACCCTAAGGCTGTAATTTCAATGAATTTCACTAAAACTTTCGACACTAATGGGACAAGTTCAGGTGAAGATTTTTGACAGACAACCAGTGGATCTGGGCAGTAAAGACTAAAAAAAAACGAAATCTAAAGGGAAAAAAGGGATGAAGTTGAAATTTTCTCAATTTTAACAGGGTACGTAGGCAGCCTGTTTAACCAGGTGCGTCCACGCTCTGTGTGCAAAGATACAGTGCGTACAGGTACGCACTGTGTCTAACTCAGAGGGTGCGTACTATGGAAAAATTAAGACAAACTAAATTCTAACTTGACTCTAAGCTAGCCCACCCAAAAACACAGTCAAACAATCAAAAAAGAAAAAAGAAAAGACTCTTTTCAGATCAAAGTAATACGTCAAAGGAAAAATCAATCACATCAATGGATTCCCCAGCGAAGTCGCCAATTTGTCATGCGGAAAGAGTTATTTTTTGCTGACAAAACTACCCTCCCTAGGAGTCTAAGACTCTCTAGTGACAAACAAGACAATTAAGAGCAATCCTTCTCTAAACATACATTATTCTATGAGAAACCAAGTGTTTTTCGATCCTACCTCAAGTCCAAAGCTTGTTGCAGTAGTCCAGCCTCGTCGATCCAGATGAGCTCCTCCTTCACTTTGAAACCTGCACATACACTAACAATCACACGATTACATAACACCTGAATATTCCATAAAACAAAGCATATTCAACATATAGACCAAGGAATATATGAAATGATTCATTAACAACAAATCATTGAGAAGAATGGACTTATTTGTATTAAGGAAACAAAAAAGAAACCATTACAACCTGAGCCTTGGTGTTGTGCAAGTTCCTCCCAGGGTCCAGCAAGAGTTTTCCTCTACTTTGACAAGCTCATCCACTTCCAAATGAAAACAAGAAAGGATGGTAATCTCTCCTCACAAGCTTACAATGGAAGTCCTAATTCCAGCAGCATCTACCCTTTGGAATGTTCAGCTTTCAACCTTCCCTTCCCTTGGCCCAATGCCTGTATTTATAGTGTTCTAGAGGAAGTTATTCAGTTCCAACATCAATGGGATACTCCCTCTTTTGGATGGGGTAGCTCCTCTCTTGATGGGATAAGTTCCTCTATCATAGGGATGCATGAACCATCTGGAGGTGCTCAATACACGTCAAACATTCTTCTAGAAAGCTCTAGAAGTGACCACAAGTAACTTTTTTAACAAGAAACTCGCGCCTTTTGACCTTTACAGGAGTACGCACCCATCCCTTTACTTACAAAGCGTACAAGTACGCAGGTACAATGAACTTGGGATGCGTACACGCAGGCAAGGTAGAGAGAACCTGCGTACCTAGAGATAAACATGATTTTTAATGACTTTCTCTCTTTTTTGAAGTTTGACATGGAGAGAAGAGGTATAAGGCTTGACAAGGAGGATACTATGACTATTGATGGAGCCATATTAACTGCAGATAGTCATGGTGACAAATTTCAGTGTAACAAGGTGATTATGTCTCTTTTAGGACATCCATTTGTGCAACACATCACAAATAATATAGCTCGTTGAGGAGAAAAGGAGACTTTGTCTAGGCCGCAGCAAAAGGAGGTTGAACAATGAAGAGGAGAGGGCATCGTAGGGTTGTTTTAAGGCCCATTTCAGGTGACCGAGTTTCCCATTGGAGGGCAGAGGAAAGGAGGGACTTTTTGAGGGCCAATTTAGTGTGGGAAGACCCTTATGTAGGTTGTTGCAGGCTTAAACAAACTTGTTGTAGCATGCCGCAATAGATTGGAGGGAGGCTGAGGGTTTGTGAGGGTTATAACAGCCCATCATTACAGCTAAGATCTAATCCCCTCAAGGAAGGGAAGTCGCATCATCTTGGATAAAATCTGGGCGAAGAATAAGGCTAGAAAAGGGACTGTGGTGTGCCCTAACTAGGCCTAGTTTGTAGCAATGAAGGAAGACCTCAAAATAGTAAGCTAAGGTATGTTTGGTGAAACATTCTTGTAAGTGTTGGATCCATGATTTGTCAGTGTTGGATCAGTTTCTATTGTAGCCTATGGGAGCCATATTTAAGGCTTGATTTGGTGATCGAGAGCCTTCATAATAGAATATATTGCAATGATTGGATTGGGTACCACTGGTCTAGTGGAGGGAAGCGTGTGTGCTACCTAAAGTATCCCTAAACAAGTAATCTTGAAGTGATGAAGACTGTTGAAGGTTGGATGAAGTTTAGTGCCTAATGTGCAGCACTTTGATGGAAAAAAGTGACTGCTATATTGGCAGATTGGAGCTTAAGGATTGTCCAGCCTAGAAGAGCAGATTGGATCAGCCCATGTACATGCAGAAGAAGTGACTTGTAGCAGTGTTAGGTAGTAGCCCTCCCGGATACTCTATGTATTGTCCTTTGAAGGACTAAGGGGCAACTAGAGAGCAGTATGGAAGCAAAGGACCGGAAGGAAAAGATATGGCATAGAATCAGCAACAAAGATTATCATTATATCTTGTATTCCATATACTGTTGTATTATTCAGATTGGTTTAATATAAAAAATATTGGGTTGTACATTATTGTACAACATTTGTTAAAAATTGTGTATACGTGTGCATATGTTATTTACTGCTTTATATTTTTCGTTGTAAAAAGTAGTTCTTGTTGAGATGTTTGGTTTGGTAGCGTCAGAGATTCTAAGATTATATCCTAGACCCAATATCGTGGAAATTCAACACCAACTAGTCTTTATTTTCCACTTGGAGGGGTTTTCTCTATATAAGGAATCCATTTAGCTTCTATTTCCCAGCTATGGATGTGGTGATTTTGTAACGCTTGTACTGAGCTACTGATCTACTGGGAACATTTTTTTATCATAATAGAGAGACTTTGGGGTTCAGTTCATGGTGTTCTTATATATGTTGATATGTGGTATGCGTTGGCTATGTGTTTATCCTATATTGTGCTGAATAATTTTTAACTGTTATTTGATTTGTCGGTGATAAGAACATTCTATTGGTATGAGATATCTTAGGTGATTTGATTCACTATATGATCTAACAGTTTATCTTGAGAATTTGTAGAGATGTACGGGTACGCTAGCCCTTGGGATTCAAGTTCACAGACTATGGGGAAGCGCTGACCATGTTTGGACTCTAAGATTTTGTTGTGACAAATTATTTTGCAGAAGGGTTTTGGCTGGTCTATTTTTCGAAAGCATTCATCCATAAAATTTATTTTAAAAAATCTTCCCAAATTTTTATTTGATCTTGGGCTAAAATATTTAATTTGATAATGAGAGCTAATAATTTAAATTTGTAAGTATTGTACATTTGTAAAATTATTTTCTAGCCCTTGTTTTATTTTGTAGCACTTACATTTTTGGGTTTTTGACTTTTTTGTATATATTTGGGGTTTTTGAATTCTTTCATTCATTTGTGCATGTGAATCTCCAAATTCTCAAGTAAAATCGTTTGGGTTTTGAGGCATATCTAGGCCTAGGAAGGCAAGATCTAACCCCTAATCTTCATCCAAGCTCAACATCCAACTAAGAAAGGAAGACATTGTCCCTAAGGAAGTAATTTTTTTCATTTGTGTGGAAAATTTTTGTGTTGGAGTGATTTCATTTTTTTTCTAAGGCCTCCAAGCCTAGTCATGGCCTCCTTGGCCCTAGTTGTAGCCCTTTTTCTCCCTTCAGGTGATTCGATGCCTCTTTTTCCCCTTGACATCAACCTTGTTTGTCTTGCCTTCCCATCGTTGCCTTTCCTTGGTAATTCCCCCCTCATTGCTAACCTTAGCCTCTTCTTCTAGCCCTATTTAAGTCATTCTTCAATCATTGAGTTGGTTTTCATTGGCATTTTGTCTTTAATGTTTGGTTTTGTAGTAATTTTGGAGCTAGAATTGTGGTTGCAGGAAGACATTTTCTTTTGGATTCCAGCCATCAAACAAGGCCATATGGCCTCTTGGTTTGCCTCTCTAGCCCCCTTTGCCTCATCATTGTTTCACTTGAATTTTGAAGCATTTTATGACAGTGCCTAAACACATATAAAACAATCCTAATCTCATTAACAATTCACTTAAGGCATTGAACATTAATCTTTTGGTTAAATTAATTGCATATAAGCAAATTTTTGTGGAATGTTTGGTAATTTCAAGAAATGATATGTTTTCTACAACCATCTAAATTCACCTACAGTAGTGATAAATTCACCTACCATTGGCATAATAATTAAATTTCAAGCATATTTAATCATTGGCATTGGTTGGCCTTGCATTATTTGGCATATCTTGTCATTTCTTGAGGTTTGTTGTATTAATTTCAGGTATGTTATATGTTTCACAAGGTCTGATATTTACATAATAGTGGTGTCAAAGGTTGTTGACAATCATCTCTTTTCATTTGGCATTTGTTCCTTGAATATTTGGCATCTAGAATTAAGTGTTCTCTAGTGAGATTCGATGTTTTCCTTACTGCTACAATGATTGGCTTCCTGGCTGCTCCATATTGCATCTCATTGCATCTTTGTATCTCTTGCATCCATTTGCACATTACATATATTGCATTCTTTCACAAGTGTATCTTTGTTTTCATTCTCATTAACAAACATAAGTGCTCTAAAAGGCTAATTGAATTGGTGATCATTGGCTTATTTCTCTAAAGAATAATACTATTGGTGAATGATCTCTTTCTCTCATTGATAGATAGCATTGTTGTGACATTAGTCTTTGAAGAAGATTCTTACTTGTCATTGCTATCACATTGCTAAAGAATTGAATAATTGGTTACATCGTTAGTTGTGATAATATGGAATAAGAATTTCTTATGGAAATCTCTTTTGTGGCAAGTGTAACTAATAGTGTGTCTTGCAAGTGAGCTTCATATCTAAGTTTATATTCTTGCTAATCAAGTCACTCTTAAAAGAACTTAATTGGTAATCATAATCGTGATAAGAGTAATCTTGAGGTAAGCTAAAGAATTGTTAATTGTGTTTAAGGTGTCTCTCTTTTGTATCTAATTGACACATTGACATTCTCTTGTTATGATCTAAGTAACCTTAAGAATTTTCTAATTGCGTTTAAAAATGATCATCATCTAATTAGCAATGTTGAAAGAGGCATTGGATTTGTATGTTTATGATTATTTCATGAGAAATGACCTATTGTGATATTGGTAATCTACATAACATTTTTTAGTGCCTTTCTATCTTGTATAATTGAGAACTTTTCTTTCGGTGAAGATTGGCATTATACATTGTTAAGTACTTCATTGTCCTAAATTGAATATCATTGTAATTTGTCTCTAATTAGTTAAGACCCTTAATAATCTCACTGAAAGTAATATCTCATATTGCATCTACATTCTAGGTTTAGTCTTGCACTACTTAATTTTCCTCCAAGCATAAGCTTGGTTGAAATATTTTTAGGACCACCTTTCTCATCCATTTTGCGAAGTCTAGATCCTCTTTTGTGGTTAACACGGTGATCTTGCAGTCGTCAGAGCCACATTCTTTGCAGTGTTAAAGGCATCAGGTGGTTATATTTCCAGGGGGCATATCATTAATATGTCCATTGTTATCTTTCCCTAGGCTTCTCTCCACATCCTACTCTAGAGACTAGTTTCAAAATAGCTAAGAGGAAGGATTCACCTAGTCAGGCATCTAATTTAAAATTAACCAAGATCTTACAGTTCACTTAGTTTTAGGTGTTTCATTTCATATAGGATAGTGAAGCATCCTAAGGTAGAAATTGTTCATCTGATGGATTGGTAGTTAATTCACATAAAGCAAGTATTTTGACTCCATTTAAGCACTGTTCTCTTAAAGTAATCTAATCCAATCACTAAACTTGATAAATTAACCAATTTTATAGGAAATTGAGTTGTGCCTCTCGAACTTGTCAGTTTTCGATAGGTATTTCATCTTCACATTTTATAATGACTACCCCCCACAACCTATTTTCGGGAGATAGCTAGAATAGAGAGGTTGGGGATCATAGTGATAGCCCAGCCCTGATCATTGTTGCATCTTTCCTATACAATTTAAGCAACAACAACGTGCATCATAAGTCCCATCACAAATATATGTGTTTCAACATAAGAGAAGCTCATCGCATTTCATCTCAGATGAAAAAGGATGACTCAATCCATAGAAGAAGAAGAATGATCCACATGACAATAAGGAGATTTATTTACCACAACCAAGTTTGTAGAAATCATAAATGACCTTGGTAAATATCACATACCCTATGTCCATTGATTGACCGTCACCCAACTTGATCCTCAGCAATCAAGTGGTAGAACACTTGCATCCAAAACTTAAGGAAAATGATTTTACCTTAATCAAGTTCATGGAAGTCACATCCAACTTTGGTAAATATCACACACACCTAATTCTCATCGCACACTGGCTATATGGATAGAATTCTTGGCAAGCTTAACCAATTTTGTGGCCCTTGGTCAATAAAGACACAAGGTGACTTACGAGTAGGATGCATACTAGGGCATGTACTTAGCCAAGTCCATGGCTCTGAGTACCCTAACACTTAGGAGCATTGATGCTCATCCCCTCTCACCAGTGCACGTTCATTTGAAATATTAGGGGAGAGCATATGGTCAGTGTTCTTGATCAACAGTGTTCCCTCTCAGAGAGGGATACATTCTCCTACATTCCAAGCTACTCTCTAAAGAATAAGGACTTTGTTTTTTATAAAGTATTGATGAGAATATCTACAACTTGATTATCTGTTGAAGCCTCACTACCTCAGTTCTGCAACAAGCCACCATCATAGCCTCACTGCTCCTTTTGTGCTAGAGCCTCATTTCTCCCTCTGTGTTGGAGCCTCAATTCTCTATTTGTGGCACCATGTCTGACAATCTTCTGGATAGATTTTGAAGCCACACATTTCGTTATTCATACATACAAGATGCAATATGATCGACCATTTTTAGATTGAGTGCAATCGAAGTATGCTACCTACTCATCTAGGAAATCAAATCAAGACCCATGTTGAAGCAACATCTCAATTTGTTCTTCTTGTTCACAACACTCTTGATTCACTTGGCATCGACATATCTCTTCAGTCACATCACTGTTTTGATCCATGACTAACTGTACCATGTAGGTATCTCAATACTAGATTTGCAACATCCTGATATACATTTCCAGGATCTATTTGGCCTAGGGTACACGTTGCAAAGAAGGGATCCATCTGATTGCCTGCTCATCATGGGATCCACCAAATCTAAATTTGAAGAGGAGTCTTTCAACTACTTTAGTGTAATCCACCATGTGAAATCTCTGATAGCATACTTCCTTTGATTAGGAAGTCCACATCATCTCTTTGTTACACTTATAATCTCAAGAAGTGGATAACCTTGGACTCATAAGTCAACTCCTTCTAGTATTGAATGATGAGATGATTTGTTCTATCATAAATATACATTAATAGGACATAAAATCAAATATCAAAGACATACCTTCATATGGGGATTTCTTTAATTTGTAATCATGAGTCTCCTTCTCATGTACCTCAAAGCTCTGAGGTAGATCCAAGTATGCTTCTTCGTTAAGTACATCATGGAGGAAGCTAACCTCGCGTACATATGATAATAGTGCATCTGACTATAGGTGTTAGGATTGTGTCATAATCCTCTCCCTTTGAGAGAATATTCCTTATCATTGTTGAACTTTCTATTGTGGAATAATTTGACATTGGACCTTTCATGAAGGAAATATTTCTCTCAGATAATTTTTGTCTTAGAGAATCTCATCTAACTATTACATCCAATCTGACAGCCTACTCCCCATGAATAGGAAGCTTCTTCAATCATATTCACAAACCTAGGAGACTACCATCCTTCCTTCTAGGTTTTATCTCTTATTCATTTTCAAGCACAACTCTAATCATGGGGTGGCTCTACATCCTCCTCCATCTCGAAATTTATGACTTGGTCCTTACATCCATATGATGTACTTATTGACCCCATAACAAGAGCAAGAGTAATAATAGAAAAGTAAATAAACATAATGAAATTGTCCCTGATGATGAAGCAGGACCCTGCCTCGTCCAATCTATATATTGGTGGAATCCTCTACATTTTGAGCTTCTTCATGTTGTCATCATTTGTTGCAAGCTTCATCCACAAGACACTATTGTATTTCTTCTATAGATATGAGAGTGGCTCCTTCATTCTCCTACACCAACTCCCTCTTGGAACTAATTACTCCTACATTACTTTTCATCTTGATGACCCTCACTATGGATTTTCTTTCCTTGATCACACCCTCATCCAAGAAGTCAGGAAAAGAAGCATTTGGTTAGCCAATTTCTCATGCAGGAAGAATAAACACTAGTCAAGAAGATAAATCAATTTAAACAAGAACAGTGTTACAAAGAAATAACATGTCTTGAAAGTGCTTATAATTAATTATGATTGTAGGAAGTTATCAACTCCCTCTTGATCCTTCCTCCTTCTTTCCCTAAGGCACCATTATCCATCAATCATATGTTAATGTCGTCTATAAAAGAAGAAATGCTTCCTCTTGAGCACCACCTGTATTCTCATTTCCAGATCCTTAATCTCCTTCTTGGATAGCCAAACCCACTTATCAAAGTATAATATGGCCACTAGATTTACATCATACCATCTCCTATTGGACAGGAGATAAGCCCAACTAGGGTTACTCTGAATCTGTCATAGGTACTAAATCTACCACTTGTATAACTCAATAGCTTCTCACTGATCATATCATATCATAAACATTCTAAATCACACTAGGGTTCCAATACTATAGAACCTAGGCCTTTTCCATGTCCAAGGCCACTTCATGGGTTTCTCCCAACCCCTAGCCTTTATTTGTGAGAACAAGGGCTCCCTAGGGTTTCCTTCAAACCTTAGCATTCTTTCATATCTCCAACATCTTTATCTCGTTCACTCTTCTTGATTAAGAAATCCATCATAGGTGTCTACACGAGGGTGATCTCAAAGACTTTTCTTCAGCCCAACTCTGATAGATGATCTTTGTCTACTTGGTTCTCATTAATTGTCATAGCACAAAACTCTTCTTGTGGTACTTGCTCAAAATCTTGTATGCACAAGGGATCATGTGATATACTTGCTACAAATTCTTCAATTTCTGGCTCTAATGTTTGATCTTCATTGCTTGTGATCCATGACTCATTCACTTCCTCACAAAGATAGCTAGAAGAAAGTTCTAGATTCTCTTCCTATGGATCATCTTCATGGATGTTTTGCTGCTCTTCTATCCTTTGACATAAAGATTCATCCCTAGTTAGCATTCTAAATTGAGGACAAGGACTTGAGAATAGTTTTATGGTGGCATACCCTCCTCTAAATGATTTCTTTAACATAATTTTTTTAGATCTTGTCTTGCAAATGGATTTTGTAGTTATTTTTTTATTTTATTTTTATTTTTTTTGTTGGGGGTTTTGTTTTGGGAAATCTACTTTTAGTATCTATATTTCTAGGCATAAAGAAACATAACTAAGAGAAATGTATACTAACTGAACTTTTAGTGTTTTTGTTTATCTTCTATTTGACTATGCTGATAATTGCCTCCCCGGCAACGGTGCCAAAATGTTGAGCTTATTTATTAACATAAATTAACACAAGTATTTAATTATCAATCCGGGTTTGTAAAACTTAGAGGCAAGTCCACTATATATGGATATCAGATATAATCAAACTTGAAAGACAAGTTTTCAAAAACTAAAGAAGTGCATATTACAAATATAGCCTACATTAACAATTCCAATTCACCTTGCAATGAAGGAAAGCTGAAATGGCTCTTAACTTAAGAGGTCCAATTCTTCCTCAATTATTACTTTATGAACAGAAATTAGAAACCATGAACTCTCAACAGCTTAAGATGGACAAATCATCAATGAAAGGAGGCTTTTAACTTAAGAGACCTTTGGTATTTCCCATCATAATTCATTCACCATAATGCTATCAATTGAAGACTGAAAATACATAAGAAAAATTGTTTGCATGTAATCAAGGAAAAACCTAGTTTCAATCCACCAATTTAACAGAAGGAGTGTTCAACTTGAACACCTTGTTATTCCATCTTACTAAAGTGTTGAGAAAACTAAGATTCAATAAAATAAATCATCACACGTCAACCATAAACCAATCTAAAGCAAAGCACATAAACAAGTTCTAATATAACCAAATTATGGAAAATTAAACTAGTCTAACAAGAAGTGTACTTAGCTTGGAGTGGGGGCCCTCCACCCTTGCTTTACACACTTGAAGGTTGATATCAGAAGATGAAACTTCAGTCACATATACACATTATTGAACAACAAAATAGCAGTAGAAAAGGTTCTTCAAATTAGCTTCAAACTCCAAAGTGTCTTAGCATAAAATTATACAAAAGTTACATACATAAGTCATCAAAGTCTTGGCTTTAAATAGAGGTTTTGTGAAACAAGCTGATCTATAATCTTTCTAACAACCATATCTACTCATATCCACCATCTAAGTCGAACTCATCCAATTCATCCCAAGAAATATGGTCAATCCCATAAAATCTCAAACTTGCCCTATTTCCTAGGGACTTTCTGGTGACTAGTCATGTTTGAACAACCTTGAATGGGCCTAATAAAGCTTGTTCTGACCGAACCAAGTGGAGTTAGCTCAATCCTAGTTCCCAAGCTTTCCATTCATGCATTCAACTCGAGCCCAAGTTTCTTACAAACATGTCATCCACATAGCTATTACGGGAATTTCTAATTCTGTCCAAAATTGCACTTGAAACTCAATTTTCATAAAAACTTCTAGAAATTTCAAAATTAAAATTAAACACCTGAATATGCATAAAATACATCAAAATGAAATGGATGTGATGGAAAATGGATGGAAAATATAAGGATTAAGTAAGTTTCCTTAACCAAAAATAGACCAAAACTTAGGGCCAACAAAAATATCATTAGAGGTTAAGGTATTAGTATACTGGAAACATAATTAATTTAAGGATAGCTATTCCACCACATAATCATGAAGAATTAGACATAGAAATGCAAGACATAAATCTTACTCCTGATTCCACTGATTCCTGGTATTACGATCTTAAGTACTTCTTGACCTATGGTTTTGCACCACAAAATCTAGAGCCTAAGAAAATAAGACCTTTAAGATTGAAATCTAACCAATATTAATTGATTAATGGAGTGTTGTTTAGAAAAAAAACTATGATTCAACTTTACTTCGATGCTTGGAAAAATATGATGTTGACAAAGTTTTGTTAGATTTGCATGATGGACCTACAGGTGGACATTTTGGAGGAGATGCAACTGCTCAAAACATTCGACATGTAGGATATTACTGGGCTACTGTTTTTGAAGACTCACATGCTTATGTCAAAAAATGCAAAATCTGTCAAACATCTACTAGAAATGAAAAGAAACCAACCTTCCGACTCCAACTAGTAGTAGTTGAAGAGCCATTTGTTTAGTGGGGACTAGATTCCATTAAAGAGATCTTTCCAAATTATTCATAGAAGCCTAAACATATTTTCACAACAACATATTGTTTCACAAGATAAGCGGAGGCCATTCCTCTTATAACTGTTAACCAAGGTAAAGTAATTTATTTTACTAAAAAAAAAAAAAAAAAAAAAAAAATATATATATATATATATATATATATATATATATTATATATATATATATATATATATATATAGATATATATATATATAGATATATATATCATAATAATAATACTAAGTTTGGTCTCTCGAGAACATTTTTGGTAATGCATTGTACTTTTCCTCAGTTAGACTAACTGAATTTTCCTTAGAGAAAGGGATAAAAATCAAATATTCTGCTAATTATTATCTTCAAGGAAATGGTTTAGCAGAATCAACAAATAAGAACCATTAAAGAATCATTAAAAAGACAATCGTTGAATCTCAAAGAAATTGTCATAAGTCCCTTGTAAATGCTTTGTGGACTAACACAGTCACACCTACTGCATTAGGAAATTAACCATACTTCCTTGTCTATAGAAATGAAGCTATTCTTCCATCCAAAGTAGCATTTCCCTCTCTCCAACTGGCTCAATCAATTAGATAAGATCCACATTTCAGTCTCTCCAACTGGCTCAATCAATTAGAGAAGATCCCTAAGCAATAATGAAATCACTAATTGAAGAATTATCAAAATTTGAGGAAGTTAAGGATAAAGCTAATCAAAGTTTCTTTGGGCATAATCTTTTTATTAAAAAATGGTTGTATAAGCACTCAGTTGGTGACATATTTTAATATTGGTAATCTCGTATTGAAGTTGGAAAAAGTTCATGAAGATAAAGGTAAACACACTAAGTTTCAAAATTTGTGGTTTGGTTCATTTCAGATATCTCAAGATATTGGGTCTCAACTTATACATTACAACCCTTAGAGGGGGAGAAATAAAGCCTCCCTGAGAATGTCCAAACTCTTAAGAGATCTTTTTTCTTGAATTAGTATTAAAATTTTGTAAATATACATAAATTGTATAAATCTCATTCCTACATAAAATTAAAAAAAAAAAACGTTGATAAAAAACAAATTATTAGTTGTTAATCATGAATATACTCTTGGTTGCACACCCTAAGAACTTATGTTTGTCATAAATAGATATGTAGTAGTAAGAATTATCTACTAAATATGTAGTAGTAAGAATTATGTTTCAAAGGAACAAGTAATACATGATTATGATGTATAAAACATTTTTATCTGATTTAATTTTTAATGGATTACAAATTCAAGAAAAGTGCTTAAAACATATTTTTTCATTAAGGCCTACTCATTTTACATTAATATTGATATTTGCTAGGAATTGGAAATGAATGAAATAAAAGAGATGCATTTTGTGCATTTATATAATGTATTAGATCAAAATAAATTTCATGTCACCCAATTGCATATATATATATATATATATATATATATATACACACACAAATTCAAAGGGTTATTTTAAATTAAACATGAGAAGTTAAAAAGCACAAAAATTGTGGAAAGTGTATGAAAACCCATCGAGGCCACATATGTTTGTTGGCAGTGGGTCAATGTACACATGATACTAAGGTAACTTTGTTGGGGCTAGTGATGTTCATTATTAGTGAAGCAATGCCTCGTTAAAAGAAAGATGAGTTGAACTGATGACACACCAATATTTCAGTATAAAGCTTTTTCCCTCTAGTCTTATTCACGACCATATTCTAAAATATTTATCTTGAGATAAAACTAAACTCCATTTACTTTACACTTATGAAGAATGATGATTTTTGGGTCATGAGTACTAGAAGTGGATTTCCAATATCTTTTAATCATGTATTAACAGTAACATTTATAGTATCTATGAAAGTTCCATAGAACATGTTCTACTACTATAGTATCCTTCTTCTTCGAGCGAATTTTGATACCATGGTCATAGATTTCGACACCACAACCAGGGAGATTTACACCCCTTATGGCTAGGTGGACCGATTTGATGTTAAGACTAGGGGGAGGCGCATTGACTCGAGCATATGATGATGACTACTTTGAGTGGTTAGATGATCAACATATATGGGTCAATGATTATACATATGTAGGAGTAGGTTTTTGTCATGTCCCTTCTCAAACACATTTGTAACAGGGTGTTGCTACATAATTTTGCACAATTTTGACTAAGGAAGAGAACCCATCGACTTAGGGACTTAAGAGGCAATTCAACTTACTTTGGTTGCTAGCGGAATGTGGGGGCCACCCACCTGGGAATTCTAATTGGCCCATTCGAATGGATTGGAGGGAAATTCTAATAGGTGGATGGAGGGGCCCACATGAGGCAAGGGGGGCCCAAGGAGTTATAAGGAGGGAGCAACTCTAATTTTGGGATTCATTCATACATCTTGCAAACAAAATCACTTGATTGTTCACTCTGTTGTTTAGCTGAGTCAACCGGCTGTTTAGCCAAAAATCTCTCAAGTGGGAGATTCAACCTCTACTTTGGGGGACCATCCATGCTCACCCTAGAGAGAGAGTTCTACAAGGATTTCAGGAGTTTTGGGGTAGTGACATAGCACCATCAACCAGCGCAAAGCAAGGAGTATGTATTTCTAGGCAACCAGGAAACACACAGAGGGAGATTGAGGCAAGCAGAGATCTGATTGCTTGTTTGGGAGTTGGGGAGCTAAGGTAGTAGCATTAAACCAACGTTCTTCCTGGGTTTTACAGCCAGTTGAGCCAACATTCCAACAATTCTAACTATTGGGCTAGGGGATAGCATAAAGGCCACAAACATATTTTTGTGGTACTT
The DNA here is from genome assembly GCA_000404065.3 of Pinus taeda. NCBI lineage: Eukaryota > Viridiplantae > Streptophyta > Pinopsida > Pinales > Pinaceae > Pinus > Pinus taeda. The sequence goes on along the minus strand of APFE030690173.1, from coordinate 160,551 downwards.
GGGAGCAACTGAGTTGGGCCAAGAGATCATCCGGGGAGTCATGGATTGGATAGCACAGGTGAACTCAACATTTTGGAGAAGTTTTCGGGTGGATTTACAGACAGTTTCCAGTGAGTCAAAATTGACAGCTAGAGCTGAGGTGAGGCTCCAAGGGTGTCAAAAATCAGAAGTATAAACCAACCAAAATCCTTTCTAGGTTTTTCTGGGTTTTCGACAAGGATCCGGAATATAAAGTTCCATATTTTTCTGAGCACTGGAGGTGGGGTTTTGAGCCGTATCTTTGCAGCAGATGCTGTAGAATTGTTGGGGATTGAATAGTGCCTTTGGGGGTCAATTTTTGGAAGTCCAAATCGTGCCAAATCATTTCTGGGTTTTTGTGGGTTTTGGCCAAGGAGTCTGGAGTTAAATGCATATACATTTTTGGGCATTTTCAGTGCACCTTCTAGCCATTCGAACTTCAGAAGAGCAGTGGTTTCTGGGTAACTCAATGCAGATTGTTGCATCAACTGGGCATTCTTCAGCTCAACCATTTTCCTACTTGGGTTTGGGCCTTATTGTCCTTTTAGACAAGTCCAAGTGCATCATTCCATAATATATTGTATTTTACTTGCAGAAATATAATAAATGGCTCAGAAGTTCTCAATTTGCAGCTTTTATATGGGTGTTTGTTGAATATTTTGTTTTTGTAGTTCGTTGCATGTATTATTTTCTTGTTATCACTTATATTCCTATTAAGGATCATTAAAGTGGTATTAGAGCTAGGCTATTGGCCAAGCTGTGGGAAATTAGCCAGAAGATCATGGAAGATTTGGGTATGAGTGCACAGTGACGGGTGAAACTAGAGACAAACCCATCGCTCAAGGGAAATCCAATGTGCAAAAGTTATAGGGTAGAATTCATTGGGATGATGAGAGGTTGGTCCAGTTGAGGAGGGTGACAGACCAAACCCATCCTCACCCTTACAACAAAGATGTTAGAGGTGAGCAGGTCATGGGGGTGCAACCATCTACATCATGTGGGGAAAGTCAACTAGATCAGGGCACCAAATCTCCTGAAAGGGAGTAGACATGACAAAGACGGTTAGAGGGTGAGACTAGGGGGTGCTTTTGCTGGTGGAGACTTGGCTTTATATATCAGGAGCTCGAGGAGGAGTTTAAGCATGATGCTAAGAGCCCACATGATCCAAGACCTTTTGCTTACAGATGCATCAGAATTACATATAATAGTGCTAGTCAACCATGGAACTTAAAAACACATAAACAATGTGGAAATAATCAGAAGAACGCAAAAACCATGACACAATGATTTGATTACGAAGTTTGTCTAGTTTGGACTACGTCTCTAGGCCCTGCTCAATAGTGGGAAGGCCTTCTTTCAATTAGTGGCATAAAAAGAGATAAAAGTACAAGCAACATTAAATTACAATCCTTATACCTCCAAGCTAGAAGATGGACAAAGAATGGAGAGCCTAGCTTCAGAAACAGACAGTACCACTGAACTCCTGGCAAAAAATAGTGCAAAAACGCCTATCCAGACTCCCAATTTGGATAATCTGTTGCCAGGGTTAGGGTCTGATGTGTGCAATAGATTCTAAGTTATTCAGCCAGTCCTCTCTACCCTTTCTCGACACAAATAGTCATATATATATATATATAGCCTGGCGGAAATCCCTCAAAACTCGGGCAATTTTAACATAAGAAACAAAGTTAAGCAGGCGGGATCAGGTCAGAATGATACACAACAACAACCTTACAATAATGGTGAAACCTCGCTCAAACATGGAAAACCCATTCAACTGCGCATAAGGCTTGGTTGCATGTCTATGGGTGTTTCCAACTATCAGTAGACAATCCAAAGCCAAAACAACGGGAATTTTGTGATACATGGACTCCTCAGACTTATAGAACACAACATATAACATATCGCATCTGATGGTCCCCATCGCAAATCGCAATCGGCACATCGACCCATACACTGCGGTTACAACAGACCCAACGGGGATATAAAATGCAATATATAAAAATATCGTGTCTTCCAGTCCTATTGTAAATCGTAATCGGTGCTTGAACCATCAGCGCATTGACCCATACACTGCGGTAATAGCGGACCCGATAGGGCTATAAAATGCAACATATAAAAATATCGCGTTCATCAGTCCTATCGCAAATCAGAATTGGAGATTACTGTTGGATCGCTTCGCAAACACCAACCCTTCTCTACGATTGGGAATTGTGATAAATCACATCCCAACCGAGCTTCGCTGAGGTCGTTTCTTTAATACTCGTCCACCTCCGATATGCGATATGCGATATCGCAAATCGACACTGTTGGGGGGCGATTCTTAACCCACGACCTCGGTTTTTCCCTGATATGCGATATGCATGACCCAATGGCAACCTACCATTTGGCAATCCCCATTCGTTGGGACCTTTGCCATGTCATCTCCTCCTGCTACCTGGACAAGTCAAACTTGAACTTTGACTTGCTCTAACTTCTTCATTTGAACTCAGATTTGAGTGTCATTCACATCGTTGGAATCAGGATGACAAGCACTTCGATTCGATGCTAATTTTATCTAGATTCTGCCACTTTGAGTTTTGAGCATTTTACCATGCCACTGGTACTTTTGTGAAGATCCAACTGGATCAATCCTCTAGGATCCTCCTGGATCACCACAGGATGGTGAGGAACACATCGATATACCCAGTGTGGCGCAAGAGTCACCTTTATTAGAGATCTCTTTGATAGCCCCAGTTGACACCCTGGTGGAGAGGATAAAGTCTACTTGCATAGAGCCATTTGTTGAGGGTGTGCCATCCCTGGACGAGATGCCAACAATTGTTGAGGTATCTGGAGCCGTGATCAAGTTTACAGGTGATAGATGCCCACAACAGTTCCATCAGTTTCAGGTGGACCTTCTAGCATTAAAAAGGAAGGTCGCGTTAGTGCGAGAGGCGATTCTGCAGCAGAACGAGGAGTTGGAGGGCATGACAGCGGTTTGTGTTGGGTCCATGGCCAAATTGACTCACATTGGGGAGTAGTTGGATTCCCTACTGGTGTAGCTAGAGTGCACGTTGGAGTGTGAGAGTAGCCCTCTTCGGGTATACATAGACGGGGCTGGTAGCACTATTAGGTTACCTTGGCCCATTGGATAGAGGGAGACAGAGCTACCTAGTCAGATTTTATGTATTGACCAGGATAGCGAGATGAGACGACCTAAGTTGCACAGGGTGCAACACCCGCATACTAGGGTTGTTCTATGTGTGGGAGTTCATGCATTCGATTCCTCTCTTGGGGTTGGGTGGCGAGAGATTCTAAATTGGTACCCAATGGAGTGGACTATGGAGATGGTAGTGGACCCATGTGGAGCTCAATCGGAGTTTCCAGGCATTGGGGATGTTGGAAGCCCCGACTGGCATTGGGATCCGAGAGGACCACCTATCATTTCCCATGTATGCCGGTTGACTACAACCGGGATGGTGCAGTTGACCTAGCAATTGACCATGCACATTTGTTAGGGGAGTCTCGGTCAGCACCAGTGGCCGACCAGTTTATGGAAACAATCTTTTGGTTTTCTTGGTATTTCATTTGTACACAGGATCACTAGGTGATCAACATACTCTGGCAAGAGTTTGTCGGGGGAAGTGGCATTGGAAGGCCACCAGACAATGCCTTGCATGGAGATGGGGGCTATTCACTTTTGTGCGGGGCACAGAGGACGCAAAGGAGTAGAGCAATCGTGGCATCACTGCTGACACATAGGGAGAGTCACTTCTCGGATCCCTTAGGGAGGATTTGGAGGGAAGATCCATTCATCGACAAGGATAATGATGCGATGGTGGAGATGATGATACTGATCAAGTGTGGCCTGATATGTAGAGACATAACTCTAGTCCATCATATCTAGGGATGTGTGGGATGTGGGCATGGAGATGCATGGTGGTGTGTTGTAGTGTGTTGGACTGTGTTGAGGAGTGGGAGTACCTCACATTGCAGTGAGTACATGCGAGGAGTGATGGTGCAGTGACACAAGTAGGAAGCAGGACCAACAGGATGGCATAGCTGCAGCTGAGGGTATCCAACAGTGTATAGGGGTAGGCTGCGGTGTATAGTGGCATGTCCAGGAGTACTGGGATGATCAGCAGTATGCATAGACATATGGTGCTGCACAACGAGGTCTTGGAGTGTTTCCTCCAGGGACACCCATGGACGGAGATAATGGGCATACCTTTGGGTGTAGTTCACCTAGGATCGATGGGGACACAAATGAGTGATACTTGATGGTATCCGCAAGGATTCACACTCCTAACCCTCTTCTATGTCACTTACAGGAACGAGCGATCTGGTGGTTGTCCTTTGACACTCTGGGCATGAGCAATAGGGAACGGGGAGCTCCCCCAAGATATTTGGATGACACTCAGTGTGATAGAGGGGAGACTTCTTAGAGGGGGCATTGAGTCGGTGCGCGAGTTGAAAACCACAGTTCGAGGGATGAGGTGATCACCGACAGGGATGGCATATCATTCATCACTGATCCTATGCCTGGGGAGCTAGTCACAGGGGAGGCATGTTTCACTCTTTCCATAGGGCATGTCTGGACCATGCATGAGTAGAGGATACCGTGTACGCCTGAGATAGTTGTCCAGTATGTATCCAGGTTCCCGACATTGTATCAACACATTCTCTACGGGCGGGTAGCCGAACCAGTGGCGATGATTAACAGGAGGAGAATGGATCCACATACGCTCAGTCGATTATGCATATCAGATACCCATCTATTGGTTGCATTCAGGGGGTAGCTATTTGGCACATGTGGTTTCACGTAGTCACCAGTACTACACAGTGGCATGCACCAGATAGTTTAGCATGCCTCAGATTAGTTCATGATGTATGGAGCCTATATATGGGTGGCATGCAGGGACTAGAGATGAGGGACAAAGGGATTCCATCGGTTGTCAGGGCTATGCTGCAACAGGTCTGCCTATGGGATGTAGGGATTCAGTTGATCGATAGATCACTCGTGATGAGCAGAGTTGTGGCAGAGAGTGATACAGTTCGCTCTTGGGATGACACATGGGGGTTCACAGAGGGTTTCATCATATGGGGAGGCTGACATTCTCTATTGCTGCATAGGTTTGGAGTTCAATTTGGATGGGTAAGCCTTGATGCCATGGAGATGCCCAGGCAGGATGTGTCTCGCCTCTTTCAGTATTCCACCATCGAGTTCCAAGAGAGGAGGATATTGTCTGCACACGATGGGGAGTATGACATAGTCAGAGTAGCGCAACGTCAGCATGGTGGCACCACTCTGGGACTAGCAAGGAACTGGGGCGTCACAACTCTTCACAACTCAATAACCTTTAGGGATACGCTGACTACTGTAGAGGGAGATCATACAGATCTTCCATTGGGCTTTAGCGAGTCACTGATGGAGCAAGGGACTTTTAGTACTTGCATTGGGCAGGATAGTGAGTGGAGCGAAGGGAGCTTCATGTTGGAATGGATGGCCTGGGATCCTGGTATTGAAGGATTCTTTCATATTAGGACAATGCTAAGGTCAGGGACGATTTAGTGGCACATCTGGGACCCTGGCACATGTTGCAGTGACAGTGGGGAGCAACAGTTAGAGAGGATGCTCGTTCAGGCATTGCTTGAGGACAAGAGATTTTTGGAGCGTTGGAAGAACTTGCCAGATGAGGATGCCACCTAGGAGGGTGAGCACATATTGGAGCACCCATCTTTGAGGTTGTTTGATGGCAAGCAACATTTGGGAGGGGAGGACTATCATGTCCCTTCTCAAACAAACACATTTGTAACAGTGTGCTTCTATACAATTTTGCATAATTTTGGCTAAGGAAGAGAACCCATCATTTTTTACTTAGGGACTTAGGAGGCAATTCAACTTAATTTGGTTGCTAGTGGAATGTAGGGGCCACCCACATGGGAATTCAAACTGGCCCATTCGAATAGCTTGGAGGGGAAGTTGAATAGGTGGATGGAGGGGCCGACATGAGGCAAGGGAGGCCCAAGGGGTTATAAGGAGGGAGAAACTCTCATTTTGGGATTCATTCATACATCTTGCAAACAAAATCACTTGACTATTCACTCTATTGTTTAGCTGAGTCAACTAGTTGTTTAGCCACGAATCTCTCAAGTGGGAGATTCAACCTCTACTTCGGGGGACCATCCGTGCTCGCCCTCGAGGGGCAGTTCTGCAAGGATTTCAGGAGTTTTGGGGTAGTGACATAACACCACCAACCAGCGCAGAGCAAGAAGTGCATATTTTTGGGCAACCAGGAAACACTCAGAGGGAGATTGAGGCAAGTAGAGATTTGATTGCTTGTCCGACAGTTGGGGAGTTGAGGTAGTAGGATTGGAACAACGTTCTTCTTGGGTTTTACAACTCGCTGAGCCAACATTCCAACAATTCGAATTGCTGGGCTGGGGGACAACACAGAGGCCACACAACAAATTTTCGTGGTAGTTGGGAGCAGTTGAGTTGGGCCAAGAGATCATCTGAGGGTTAGGGCTTGGATAGCATGGGTGAACTCAGCATTTTGGAGAAGTTTTCAGGTGGATTTACAGGCAATTTCCAGCAAGTCGAAATTGGTAGCTAGAGCTGAGATGAGGCTCCAAGGGCTCGAAAATTAGAAGCCTAAACCAACCAAAATCCTTTTTGGGTTTTTTTGGGTTTTCGACAAGTTTCATAATTTTCTGAGCACCAGAGGTGGGGTTTTAAGTTGTATCTTTGCAACAGACAATGTAGAATTGCTGGAGATTGAATAGTGCCTTTGGGGGTCAATTTGGGAAGTCCAAATCGGGCCAAACCATTTATGGGTTTTGTGGGTTTTGGCCAAGGAGTCTAGGGTTAAAAGCTATAAATTTATGGGCAGTTTCAGTGTACCTTCCAGCCATTCGAAGTTCAGAAGAGCAATAGTTTCTGGGTAGCGCAGTGCAGATTGGTGCAGCAGCTGGGCAACCTTCAGCTTAGCCATTTTCCTACCTAGGTTTGGTCATGCTTGTCCTTTCAGACAAGCTCGGGTGCACCATTCCATCATTTATTGTATTTGACTTGCCGAACTATAATAAAATGACTCATAAGTTCTCCATTTGCAGTTTTATATGGGTGTTTGCTGAATATTTTGTTTTTGTAATTTGCTGCATGTATTATTTTCTTGTTATCACTTATATTCCTATTAAGGATCATTACAATTTTTGTAGAGATGCTGAATTGATTTCCTCCCTAGTGAGCAATGAGAATTTACCAATTTTGTTTAAGAAGAAATTCCATCCACATTAGTAAGCTACTTTAACCGAGCAAGCTCGCCCAAGACTTACCCAAATGATAAAGGTTACGACTAAGATTTCAATCAAGCCAATCCCAAAACATGCATGCATATGAGGAAATCACAAAGAGGAACGAGGCATACCTTCTATCAAGAGAAGTTGGTCATTTGATGCAACTAGCTTGAGGGATCATCAAAGCTATTTTCTCTTCTCTCACTCCTATATTGAATACTTGCACACAAACAACAAGTTTACCAAACCTTACACCGTGCAAAAACTTGTTAGCGTTAGTACATGATCATAATCAATACATTAGCATAAAAACCAACAAGAAAGATAACGATAAAGTGGGGAAAAACACATGATGTTTATATTAGACCAAAACCAATTGACACATTTTCATGCCTTTTGTAGTCCCTGCCTATGGCCCTCTTCTCACCACAACTCCCTATTCATATGGACAATGATGGTGGATTATCACAAGGAAGCCTTTTGAGTTCGAAATTCGACAACACTTTGACCTGTGATATTTTCCTCCTCCATTGATCTATGTAGACATTGTTTTGTAGAGATCTCTAAGGAGTGATCACATTAAATCTAAACATCGTCTTGACCATGTCTGGTTCTTTGATCCTTATCCAATTAGAGTGATCAACTTTGACCTTGTTTGAGCTCAACCATGTAAACTTTCACTATAGTTCTCCTTTGCAGTGCAACTGGTATGTTATTAACCCTCTAGTTCGCTCTACCAAACCACACAGAGCATTGTTGAGCCAAGTAATGTTGGCTTTTAGTAGCAGGGGAGCATTGAAGGCAAATAAATATGTGTTTTGTAGAGCTTCCACAGACCAATTTCTGCATCCTATCTTCCAAGATGTTGTTCCCTTCTAATAAACCCAAGGGGGTGATTTTTTGAGCTATAACAAAAATATCGCAATAAAACTCTTAACAATGCTTTGCATTTTTCAAATAATATTTAGTGTAAATGTGTTGACATTGATCACAATGCCTAACCTAACATATATATCAAATGAGACATGCAATACAAAATTGACCTTATGAATTGACCACATTAAACTTATATTTCAGTTATTATGTCATATATATGTATATGTGTGTGTGATTTTACCCATGAGGTATAGACCACTTGGTTTGAGCAAGGTTAAGTGCCCACTAGGTCTCAAGTTCAAACCTCATGGTAAGGGGTTGAAAATGTAAACCACTTTGGGGGAATTAAACTATTCCAAGGGGAGGGGCATATATTCTTCCATCCAATATACGAGTTGCCTAGTCTATTAGTATTTATCATCCATTTAATTTATATATAACTAGTGCCATTTTGGAGTGTAGAGTTTGCACTTTCTGAGTTTGCACATAACATGATATTACAACATCTCTTCCATATTGGGATGAGAGTGTTCAACCCAAAAATGTAATAAAACTAGCCTAGATCCATGTTAACTCTCGCCAGAGGAATCAAATCTCTTTTCACTTTAAAAGAGATTTGCATCTCAAGAAATTTGATCGCTCTGGGCACTTGATAAATCCAAATTGAAGATGGACTTAGGCTGGTTTAATTATTATTTATAATTAATTATAAATATAAATATAATGATTAATTTCCTTTTTATTTTATTTTTATCTAGACAAAATGTTAAAGATTACAACATCTCTACCATACTATGATCAAATGTTTACATAAGAGTTAATTTTACTTATGAACTTCAAATATAAGTTTTTTTAATAAAAAGTGAATCACGTGAGAAATTTTGGTTAAAATATAATATTACAATATTATATGTTACCCAATATTTATTACCACCCCCACCCAATAATTTTATAATTGATTTTATTTACTTTTAAATTTCAAATATAAAGAAAAATTACAATAAGAAGTCGGAGGGGAAATATTGGATAAAATATAATATTATAATATTATATTTTACCAAATATCATCTAGTAAAAAGTCGATGGAGGTAGGCAAAAATATTAGATAAAATGTAATAAGTACATTTTTCCTAGTATTTCCCCCACTTCTGATCAAAAACATATCCATAAAAAAGTTTTACCTTTACAGGCTATATGGATTCAATGCCACATTTTCTACAACTAATTATGTATCTAATATAACATCAAACTAAGATGGATCTAAGCTAGTTTAATTTCCCCCTTAAATAGGTTATATTCCACATGAATACCATGGATCAATTCCAAGAGTCTTTTTTATTTTATTTAATTTTTACAAGGTTATTTTTATTTTATTTTCACTTAGTTAAAATGTTTACATTATGTTAATTTTTGTTTGTTTGTTTGTTTTTTTTTTTTTAATTACTTTATCTCACTATAAACAACTTGAGTGACCTTGATGGTTAAGAGCATGTGTTTCCTCTGAAAAAGTAATAAGTTCAAAACTAGAGGGGATAGAGTATGTATGTCTTCGTAGACTTAGTCCCTTATCCCATAAACAAACCGGTATAATACACCAATTTGGTGGCTTACTTCGCTGTGACTTAAAAATTAGATAATAATAATAATAAATGTAAAATAAAAATGAAAATTGAAATATATTATATATAGCTAATATTAATTTTTAAAATCCATACATATATATATTAAATGTAAAGTTAATTGAAAATATCTCCCTTATATATGAGTGATAAAACATATTTTATTTAATAAATTTAAAAAAATATTTATAAAATATTTCCGAACATCTTCCTCATGTACTAATATTTTGATTGTTAAGTAGATTGAATTTAAAACCGCAATATTGAACTGAAAGGTCGAGAGGATATGTCTCGAACATGTGTGCTGTTCATACCACTATAAGTATCATTCAATATGGAATAACATGGGAAGAAAGAGCCTTATCCATGGTGCAACTAAAAACATTTAGTAACAACAGCCCGGCGAACTCCAATTGCAGCAGTGTTTCATGTGTGAAGGCCATAAATCTCATCTACATTCCAGTTCCAAGGGAGTTATTATCGTTATTATCATGCTGATGAGTAGGGGATTACACGCTTAAGGAATATTCAATAGTTTGGGAGCAGCATGTCGAGTACAGTGTTTGGAGCATCCTTCTGGGTTCTCCCTTCTGCCAAAAGATGGATTGGGTCCAAAGGGCGGATTAGCTACCATAGAGGCCACCTACGTCCCAGATATCAACCTTTTACAGATTCTTCAGGGGTAACCATTTATTTTCTAGAGAAACGCACTTCAGTTTTTTTAGTTGAAAACCATTTTCTTCAAAGAAGTATAATGCCCAAAAATTGAGAATTTGAAGATTCTTCACGGGCAACAATTTTTGTTCATCGAAGAAATCCACTTCAATTTGTAGTTGAAAACCATTTTTTTGAAAGAATTGTAATACCCAAAATTTGAGAATTTGAATGCTTACATTATCAGTTGCTCTTAAATACTTTGGCTGCTCACACGCGTGGAGACACCCATCTCATCTGAGTTCCATGCTTTATGTCCATGCCCTGTGTTAATTATGTATGTGTGTGAGAGGTCAGAGCAACTTAACACATGACAATATATATCGTACTATGTTTAGCTGCTCTGATCTCTCACACACAGATACATATATACACCACTATCAAGGTGCTCTAGTTTAATGCTATTTCTATTTCTCTCTGGAGATTACAATTGTTCTACGGCGGATGTTTGTAATGGTTATGGTTACTGTGAGTTATAGAGTTTAAATATTAACATGCTACTTTTAGTTGTGGAAAATTATTTAAACAAGGATAAACCCAAGAAAAACAAATTATACCAATATCCATTTATAACCAAAGTAGTCAATGGGACTGCTAATGTTCAAGGACCACCGATGATCAGTAAGTATCAGTGGGTCTACTAAAGACATCATGAATATTCCTCAAGGGAGTGCCTAAGGTACTTCAAAGCTAAATACATAAAACAATGGTTATAAATACAACACCAAGCATAAACAAGTAGTTCTGGTTGTAAGATATCACCAAGTTGTATAGACTCTAGAGCTGCCATCTTCCTTCATCTATATATATGAAGTTTTGGAAGACTTGTCAAAGCATGTCATCTGTAAAAGTGTCTAAAGAGCACCTTTATATGTATCTCTGATGTTGTCATCTGTATGTTGAATACAGGCATATGCACGCTACCAAAGGTCTACTACATATATGGTTGTTACAGCGAAAAAAAAAGAAGCTCTTGCTGTTACATTTGACAGTGATTACGAGGATGATGAGTATGTGCCATTTGCAGAAATGAAAAGATGGAAGACTAATAAGCCTTCAGGCTTTGGGGATTCCAAAACATATGATACCTCACTTGAGGATAGACTTCTTGCTGAGATAGAGCAGAGTCAGAAAAAACAGATAGTTAATGTGAATAAAATGAAAAATAGAACAGTGAACAATGTGGAAAAGGTTAAACAAGAAAGCCCAAAGGTACAGCTGAAAGAACAGAAACAGCAAAATGGTAAAGAGTATATCACTTTCTGTTAATTTTTCTCTTAGGCATATATTGTTCTTTGCTTTAGATAATTGCATTATTATACTTTTCATCATTTACATATTAAGTTCACCCCATAGCATTGTAGCGTCATTAAATCATATGCAATTACGTAGAAAGAACAATATCAACAATAATGCAGCAGAAATAAAAGAAACATAAGAAGAAAAACATTCACATATAGAAACACCAGGATTGGTTGGAGACTACAGCAAAACCCCACAAGAGAGAAATCCCAAAATTCAATTAAACTTCTTCTATTGAATTTCATCAATTGTTTAGCTGAGATACAAAGTACAAATAACAGCAGGCTTCACAGGGATTATATATGTCTTGCTCTCTTGTTCACAACTTCGTTTGTGAACAAGATTCATCGACAATGCTGTTGCATAGTCCTATCATCAATGGCTTGCCATAATTGACATTAGGGTTAAAATTTATAAATATTACCATTATACTGAACTGCAACGATGCCATAGAGAGATACATCAATCAAGAAGACTTCTGCATATATTTCAAAGATGCCATATGATCATATCAACACTGCTAATGCCATGATGCTGCTCCTTATTCAGAATAAAGGATAGGGCTTCCAATACTGCTCTGCTTATGATGCTATATAACTAAAATGATGCTGCAAGTGTGCAAGGAACATACATATACAGTTGTGCCATATTCATAGACATACCGTTGTTCCGAGATCATAATCCAGACTGCTGAGCCAAAGAACCATATACATATGTTGCAGAGATGTTAACAAGATCGCAGAGATGCCAGCCAATGTATAATGCAGGGAATGCCAATATATATATATATATAACGGTAGTGATGCGAAGGAGTAATGCTGAGGAATCCACTATACAAGCACAGCGCACAGAAGCACGCTGAGAAATTCAATATAAAATCACGGAGGAATATGTTATATACCAGTATAGATTTATTTTAAATACGGATTTAATATGAGCCGAGAGGGATCCAATTTCTTCAAGTGCAAATTGTATAGTTATTTTTTTTGGCTGATATGAACAAAATTTCAACTTTCATGACGTACAGGCAGTATTACACATCATACTGGGCTGTAGAATGAGCCTCTCGGCTCAATAAACTGAGTAATGATGCTATACATATCATGCCTTAAATCTGTATTACATTGCAATACATCAATTGCCATAAATCTGAGTAACAATGTCATACATCTCATGCCATATATCTTTGTAACAACATCATACATCTCATGCCATGTATTCATGATGCCATATGCCAGATTGCCATTTAGAGATGCGAGATTGAGCCAACATAGGATATGCGAATCATCAAAAGAATGTGAGCCAGAGTATAGCATGGGCCGTAGTGTCTTGATGCTCTTCAATCAGTCCATAGAAACAAAAATAATGAGCGTGTCAAATGTTTGCTACAGGTGACGAGTCTGAACCTTTACGACCCTAAATTAGATCGAACCATGAAAAATTGTATATCTCATAAGAATAGATCGATTGCTTATTTATATAAATTGAGGAGGTTTCTTTTTGTAGGACTGATCTTTGATTTTGGAAGGAAAGTTTCAAATTGAATATAAATTTAAATATACCCAATATTATTTACTTGAATACTTATTATTCAAATCAATTTTGGACCAATAGAATTTTCAACATAAACCCTCTTTAGGGTTTCTTATGGGAATTTCTCCATGGCTGCCAATTTTAACACTCTCTTTCAACTAGGGAGGAATTCCACCTATAATATAAGTCTCTAGCAAGTACCTATCACAAGTTCCGTCTCAGATGCCATGTCTCAATATATAAGAAAGCATACAACTCCATCATCTACACATCTCATCTTGTCACAAATAAGAAGAATAACGTATTATTAAAGATAGGGGAGATCAGTCCTCAAACCCTATTGATCTCCAGGACAAATCACAAAGCTTCCATCTTAGCCATATCAACAAAATATCTATCTGATTACATCTCGTCCTTTGATCATTAGCTAAACAATCTCGATCTAAAGAAGAAGAAGAATTATCATAGGGGAGTCCATCTCGACCCACATCATCATCATAGGGAAGCATCCAACTTCCATCCTATATCCAATAATCAATATGATTATCTGAAATAGAATTATCATCGTCATCAAGTCACATCTCGTCTCAACTCATCTCGCTCATCTCCATCTAATGAACAATCTCAAATCTGAAGAAGAATGATTTGACATCATAGGGGAGCCCAACTCAACGCACAACAACACAGGAGAGCTCAGCTCAATCCGGAACAACATCAGGGAGCCTTGCTCAACTTGGAACCACATTGGGGAGTCCAACTCAACCTGAAACATTTGCCAGCAAGGAGCCAATGCTAAAACCGGGGAACCTCGTCGTCGGGAGCCAATGCTACCACCCAAAATCCAATGACAATGAGGAAGGTCCTATGGGACACTCTCACCTCATGTCTGCAACGATGGGGAGGTCCTATGGGACACTCTCACCCCAAGTCATCTTATATAGGGGAGCATCCGACTACCACCCTAGATCGAGCAATAGGCGGGATACCACTTACCAAGCAAGGATCATAACCATCCCATTTTCTTTGTTGATCTTCCTATTTCAAATGTCTCATCGTCATCTTTGCTTATCTTGCACTGAGCATTTTTTAATCCAAAGAAGAAGAATCACCACAGGGAGCCCTCTGCTTCCACCCTATATCCAAAGACAATGGGTGAGATTAGACCTACCCGAATGCGTAGGGATCACATTCTATCCCAAATTCCTTGACAATAGATGAGATCAACTTACCGGAGGTAAGGATCACACTCTACCTTATTGTCCCTGATCTTCCCATCTTGACCCTTGAGAGTCAGATGGTAGAACACTTGCATCCACCAACTTGGGCAAGATCCACCTATTGCAAGGGTTAGGGATCACACTCTATCCAAAGTCCCTCATCCCATTGGCCAGATGGGGAGGTTATCCCACAGAGTGGGCAGGATGCCAACTAGGGCATACTTTGATTAGGGGAGATCCCAGGTCTCATCATCCTATCAGCCAGAGGTCTTTCAACCCCAGGAGCCCTATAGCTCCATTCCTCACCCTCGAAGCTCAACCAAGGGGGAAGAACAATGCTCAACGTTCTCGATAAGCCTAGACCCTTGTCTAAAAGGGGCATATCCATCAATCCATGATGCTTTCTTAAGTTCAAAAACATATCAAAGTACTCGAATCTGATACCGGCTTAAACAACTTACTGAAGAGTTCAATCACACTACCTCATACATTACCAAGAGCAACAATTCTTTGTTTTCCTGTTTATGTAGGACATCAAATCAAATATTATGTTAGAGCAAACACATATCATAAAAAAAGGAGGACCATATTCTCCCTCTTATGCGGGGAGTCAGTAACCACAAACCTAATCTTATCTCATACAATAACATTCTCTCCATCCATGAAGATGTCTTTGTCCCAGCTATATATGGCCAAACTTTATCTAATTTAGAGTGCATACAAAGATCCATATGGGATCCATCAAATCTAATAACAATAATCCTTTAATGCAATCCAACGCATCATAAAAACATTTCTGCACGAGCGGTGGATCCTCAAATTACATGGGGTAAACCAGTGTTGGCAGTTTAGAATTGTTAGCTCATAAAATTAATAGGCAAAGACATATTTTCAACAATATCGGATGTTCATTAATAGAAGGCTTGCTTCATTCTACAATCATAATCCTCCACTGTAGATAATAATAGGCGTTGGGATCTCATCAAGGGTTTCTCCCTTTGAATGAGAAGCTTCTTCAATCATCAATCAAGACAACAACTTGTCTTACATATTACTGTCATGCATCAGCAAAATTGTCAGATCACAGAGTCAAACTATACTAGGTTCTCATAAATATATACACCATAGTCATGATAGGTGACCATCAGTTGTTTCACTATCACATATGAACATGTCTTCAAACATTCATCAAAGGGTAATAGTCACATCTTCACTTCTTTATCACAGTATACAAACATTTTCCATCAAGTCCAATCAACCATTTTTGTCACATTGTCAAATTTATTATGTTGTTAATTCATTTTATCAAAACCTTATCAAGAATGTAGTTAGTAGATCAACCGCACTATTTCCATCAAGGCCACCCTACTCATTGCAAGTATTGAATCTATTATGTTGTTAATTCATTGTATCAAAACCTTATCAAGAATATAGTTAGTAGATCAACCACACTATTTCCATCAAGGCCACCCTACTCATTACAAGTATTGAATCAATGTCTATTATCAAGTAATGACATATCAAAGTCAATGTTTCTAACTATGTTTTATCTTAGACAACAATTAGGATATCCATTAGGGTCATATGACATGTTTTGACTGGTTACATCCAAGAGATCATATTAACTGTTAATATAAAGTGCACCAATATATCATAGGTTAATAAAATTTACTCTTAGATGTGGGTGACTGACATGTATGAATCAAGTCATTTATGAGGGTGATATGCTTGTCATACCTCAATGCTTAACTTGCCACCTAACTAAACTGAAACAATATACTAATCTCGTAATGTTTAGATACCTTTATCAACTTTGTAGCATTCAGATATCATATATGATTTGTCATTGGTAGTAGTAGAGCTTTGCATATTGCTCTAACTTCCCTTTTTTTTCTTACCAACTTCTTCTTCTTGCACCAACTAGCATCCAGATGATCCTTAATAAGGTTCAGCGAATCACATCTTCATTAGTAAGTTAGAAGTATTAGAAATACTCAAATATGCAGGAAGGGTAAGCAATAATCAAAACAATAAATTTAAAACAAGAGCAGTGTCATAAAAAATAAGGTTTAGAAGGTACTCATTTTGAACGAGGGTTGAAGCAATTAAATCCTTCTTGATCCTGTCACCAAGAGTTTACTGAAGAAATGCAATCATTCACAAATTCATTGTTCCAAATCCCTTCTCAATCATAAGGTGCCATGGGTCATCAACAAACATCAATAGAGGAGGAGATGCCTTAACTATTAACAATCTATCCAACCATACCATCTCCTAGAGTGAATCTAGAATTATACTGAACTTCGCACATGTGCTTGTACTTATCAAGCTAGGGTTTTGAGACTTCAGGCTTTCAACATCTTCGAGCCATGCTTCAAAGTTTCTTCCAAACCCCAATCTTATGATATCCACCAAGCCCTAACAAGGTGCCTAGGGTTTCCTTTAAAACCTAGGATTCTTTTAGGTCTCTGCCATCTGTACTTGCTTCCATCAACATTGTCTTCATAGGGCTGATATCCATGACTTTTCTTTAGCCTAGCTCTAATAGGTTTATATTGTTCTTTGCTTTAGATAATTGCATCATTATACTTTTCATCATTTACATCTTGAGTTCACCCCATATCATTATAACATCATTAAATCATATGCAATTATGTAGAAATAACAATATCAATAACAATACAACATAAATAAAAGGAACATAAGAAGAAAAAAATTCACACATAGAGACACCAAGATTGGGCGGAGACCATGGCAAAACCCCTCAAGGGGAAAACCAAGAATTCACTTCTGCTTCTTCTATTAGATTTCACCAATTGTTCAACTGAGATACAAAGTACAAATAACAACAGGCTTCCCAAGGCCTATATATGTCTTGTTCACAACTTCGTTTGTGAACAAGATTCATCGACAATATTGTTGCATACTCCTATCATCAATGGCTTGCCATACTTGACATTAGGGTTAAAATATATAAATATTACCATTATATTGAACTGCAACGATGCCATAGAGAGATACATCAATCAAGAAGACTTCTACATATATTTCAAAGATGCCACATGATCATGTCAACACTGCTAATGCCAGAATGCTTCTCCTTATTCAGAATAAAGGATAGGGCTTCCAATACTGCTCTGCGTATGATGCTATATAACTAAAATGATGCTGCAAGTATGCAAGGAACATACATATACAATTGTGCCATATTCATAGACATACTGTTGTTCCGAGATCATAATCCAGACTGCTGAGCTAGAGAACCATATACATATGTTGCAGAGATGTTAACATGATCACAAAGATGCCAACCAATGTATAATGTAGGGAATGCACACACACACACACACACACACACACACACATATATATAACGGTAGTGATGCGAAGGAGTAATGCCGAGGAATCCACTATACAAGCGTAGAAGCACGTTGAGAAATTCTATATAAAATCACAGAGGAACATGTTATATATAAATTGAGTAATGATGCCATGCATATCATCCCTTAAATCTGTGTTACAGTGCAATACATCTCATGCCATAAATCTGAGTAACAATGTCTTACAGCTCATGCCATATATTTGTGTAACAACGTCATACATCTCATGCCATATCTGTGTAACATTGTCATACATCTCGTGTCATGTATTCATGAAATAAAGAAAAAAATAAATTATTTTAACGTCCACGAGGTTAAAGATAGCCTATGGGATAGATTGCTTCTTCATCTGCTTGATGTATTCAGCCCTTTTTCTGTGAAGCTTCAAAATAAATGCTCCCAATTTCTCGACAAACCCCTCGCTAAATAGATTATCCCAAGAGCTAGCTGCCAGCATATCTGCATAACTTTCCCTGTTGTCTTTGAAGGCCTCACATTCTAAAATGAAATATTTTTCTGTTTCCACTTTTCCGGAAGAACAAAAAATACATACTCTTTCCTCCCACACTTCTGTTGGCCTTTTCCAATGCCCTGTTTCACAATGGAGGTGATGAGAATTAGTCTTTAACTGAGCAATAAAATTTTTGGCTCTCCAAGAGATATTGGCCTCTATGTATGCCATACGCAAGATTGCCATTTAGAGATGCGAGATCGAGCCATGGTGATATGCGAATCATCAAAAGAATGTAAGCCAGAGTATAGCGTGGGTCATAGCATCTTGATGCTCTTCAATCGGTCCATAGAAACAAAAATAATGAGTGTGTCAAATGTTTGCTACTGGTGACGAGTTTGAACCTTTACGATCTTAAATCAGATCAAACCATGAAAAATTATATATCTCATAAGAATAGATCGATTGCTTATTTATATAATTTGATGAGGTTTCTTTTGTAGGACTGGCCTTTGATTTTGGGGGTAAAGTTTCAAATTGAATTCAAATTTAAATAATACCCAATACTATTTACTTCAAATGTTTGCTACTGGTGACGAGTTTGAACCTTTATGATTTTAAATCAGATCGAATCATGAAAAATTATATATCTCATAAGAATAGATCGATTGCTTATTTATATAATTTGATGAGGTTTCTTTTGTAGTACTGACCTTTGATTTTGGAGGGAAAGTTTCAAATTGAATTCAAATTTAAATATACCCAACACTATTTACTTCAAATGTTTGTGACTGGTGACGAGTTTGAACCTTTACGATCTTAAATCAGATCGAACCATGAAAAATTATATATCTCATAAGAATAGTTCGATTGCCTATTTAATATAATTTGATGAGGTTTCTTTTGTAGGACTGACCTTTGATTTTGGAGGGAAAGTTTCAAATTGAATTCAAATTTAAATATACCCAATACTATTTACTTTAATACTTATTTTTCAAATCAATTTTGGACCAATAGAATTTTCAACATAAACCCTCTTTAGGGTTTCTTATGAGAATTTCTCCCTGGCTGCCAATTTTAACACTTTCATGTCAATTTATAGTTTCTGTTGTACAACATTTTCACCTTACTTTTATTGTTTCTTGTTTGTTTTTATTCTTTTTAAGATAATGCCTGTCTTCAGCAAAGTCACATGACTTGGGATTTTGGGAACGACTTGGCAAAGTTGAAGAGCAAGGGTATGACATAGACTTGGGAAATACATAAATCTCAGCAAATAAAACAATCGAAAAATTCTTAAAATTTCATTAAAAAACTTGTTTTTTTCTATGATGAAGCCTCTTCACAGACATTAAAAGAAACATAAAGGCATGTAAAAGTAAATATGCAACTGTGGAGTTGTACATATACTTTTAGTTTAAATTGTTTATTCAAGTGTCTCTATCTGCCAGAAATAATAAATTAGTCAAAGGAATTTAGCTCAAATGGTATGGTTCACGATTTGTGTCCCAAGTAGTGTGGGTTCAAGTCTCTTATCTGTCAGAAACAATAAATTAGTCAAATGAATTTAGCTCAAGTGGTATGGTTTACGATTTGTGCCCCAAGTAGTGTGTGCTCAAGTCTCCGGAGACATGTTTGCCCTTGTGGTATTTATGAAATATTGGTTCCACTAGGTGGAATAGTGGCAGCCGTTTCTACGAAGTTACTGATTGTGCCTAATGGAATGTACTCATTATTGTTAAAAAAACTATCAAAAACAATAAATGAGAAATTACAGGAAACAAGTTTCCGAAAATGCATATGGCAAGGGTCCACTAAGGATAGGAATCTTTAGGTATTCTTTGGGAATCATAAAGAACAGGGTAAATGTCAGCAGATGGTTTCTGGAAATGGGATGAAAACTTTTAAGTAAACAGAAAATTCAGGCCCTAGTGAAAATTCAAAAAATACATGCTGAGTGTTCTTTCACTGTTGGACCGCTGAAGTTTTGTAAAAATTAGAAATCTGAGATCTCTTTCTGGAGAAGGTTTTTATTTTTTTGGTTAGAGTCGGTGGAGCTTAATTTTGTTCAGTCAGAGATAGTGGGCCCATCTAGTTTCTATATTATTCGGGTACCATGTTCTTCTTTAAGTTTTTCAAGTGAAAAAAGGAAATTTTTTAAGAAGTTCAGGAAACCAAAATCATGTTTTGGACCAGTTGGGAACAATTTTGGTATACCTAGTTGTTTAATTAGTATTATACAAAATTTTCAAAATTTATATGTGCAGCATACTACCCCTATTAGTGGGGGTACATAGCTTTTTCAGTGCATCATTCATCTTCATTGTAAGCCCAAGCCCCATGGTCACAAGTCAAAGCCATGTAAAAACCATGTGAGGCCCTGAATTAGGTCTCCTAGATCTGTGTCTTGTCATTTTGAGTCTATATCCATTTTGTTTGGTCAGACGATGACATGTCCCTTGGAAGCTTCACCTAGGCAATCTCATCCTTGATCAGATTGGAGGGCCTTGGGAGGCTTCTCTTGATGACTCATGGTTTTATGGGAGCTTGTATTGTGTAGGGGTGATCGCCGGTGTATGGGTCAAACCAGCCCACGTCAAGGTGTACTTATGTCATTCCACATGGTTGGTGTCTATAAAGTCTGCAAGTGACCTTGGCCTTGGATTACTCATAACAACTCTCACAACATAGCAGTCTCTTGTGACAACTTTCATGTTTTTTGAGGCAGTTAGCTTCCTAATGCAAAATGGTTTAGGTGGTTAAAAAGTCAACCCAGGCTCAAGTTGCAGAGTAGGACTAGAGGATAGCATCTCACGTGTAAATTTTCCAATTAGAGCACTTGGTAAAAAGTTATGGCCTGGTCAAACTTGGTCAGCAGTATAGGGAATATTCTAGCTGGATTTTTAGGAAGAACATTGGGCAGAATCTTGCATGCATTACATGAAAAGTGATCAACACGACAAGACGAAGAAATGCTTGGCATTAGAAATTTGAGATCATGCAAGGCATTGGAGATTAGGCATAGGGGTAGGATGATGTGGGAGTCTAGTGATGATGTGGCAATGACCTAGAGGATGAGGCAAAACAGAGATAGGCCCATCACATGGCAAAACTTGAGCAATGAAACACATATTTCAGATTTTCCAGGAGGGCAA
Source organism: Pinus taeda (assembly GCA_000404065.3). Lineage (NCBI taxonomy): Eukaryota > Viridiplantae > Streptophyta > Pinopsida > Pinales > Pinaceae > Pinus > Pinus taeda. The sequence goes on along the minus strand of APFE030690173.1, from coordinate 139,005 downwards.
GGGTGTTGGAGATCTAGCCTCTAGGACCCAGGTTTAATTTCACAAGAGGAAGTCAACATAAAATTATGTGAAAAGTAGTTGTTGGGTCAAAGCTAGTGGTTGGAAAGGGGCCTATTAGTTGTTGTAATCACCTTGGACCGAGAAAGTAAGATACTGGACTAAGAATCTAGTTGTTGGAAACAAATAACCACCAAGAGATCAAGTCAACTTCTTTGAGACAATTCACACCCTTCTATGTGGACAAGTCGAGTTGCAAGTGGACCAAGGAAGTTGGACGTTGAGGAGATTGTGGTGCAATTTTGACTTTTGACCATTGAAAACCTTTTTTAGAGGGAAGTCGTGGCCTCTCTTGGGATTCTTGAACCAATTCAACGCCCATGGGGATTAATTAAGTCTATGTGGTAAAATTTCATGGAATTAAAAAATTGCTAAGCTCTGGATTGTGGAATACTAACAATATTTTTAGTGAGGAGAGTCATACTAGACGTTAACTAGTTGTTAGAGATTTTTCTATAAAAGGCTAGGCTCTCCTCCATTGTAATTGTTGTTGTTCACTTGACATAAATGCTATCTAATTGAAAGAACGTATCTATTTTGCAAACTCTTATACACTTTGTATAATTGTGGAATGGTTTTTGTTAATGTTATTTTGCTTGCTATGGCTATTGGATATTAATTTTTTGTCTATTCCATCTTGCTAATAATGAAATTTACTTAAGACCAAATTTTAACTGATTCTACTAATTGCAAATTTACCTAGTCTCCTACAATAATGACTTGGATTGTTCTGGGTTAATCTACAGGCCTAAAAGAACAATTGCAATAAGCTTGGCTACCCTTCCTATAGTACCCACAACTCAGGAATATGGTCTTTATCCTTAGAACACCTTTAGAACAGTTCATGACAGGCTCGTATGCTTTAGTTGGGGCTTGTTTGTCTCTTTGCAGTAACTCACAACCCTAGAGGGGGGCCAAATCTCTTGAATAGTGCGGACTTCAAACTCGCTGTCTCAGAACCCATTGAAATTGTCTCAGAAATGCCAATGAATTGCCTTAGATTTTCTAGTGAATTGCCTCAGAAATGCCACTGAATCGCCTCAAAAATGCCAGTGAATTGCCTCAAAAATGCCATCGAATTGCCTCAGAAATGCCAGTGAATTACCTTAGGTTTGTGTTAGAATTTTCGGCCTTGCGGCTTGTGGTTGCAACTTATGGATGCAACCCTGTGGCCTCCAAAATCTTGCTACGAAATTTGCTTCTTTTTGTTGATTATGACACCGAATTCCTTAATAAATTTCTTGGAAGATACCTGCAATTGCTGCACAGAGTTTATGCCCTCAATTGCTTCGTTGTATAGAGAAAACACAAGTTTTGTCTTCAGACCAAACCAAATTGCTCCAAAGAATAGGTTGTGCGAGGACAAGATAAAATCTTCAAGCCTTAAACCAAACCAAAACTGCTCCACTGACTTGTGCCAGAACAAGAAAAGGGTGTCCAGGTAGGGTGGAATCAGCTCCACTGAAACTAGACAAAGGGATTAGATAGGGTGGGATCACCTCCACCGAAGCTTATCAAGAAGAAGGGGTATTAAACTCTTAGAGCCTTAGCTCAAGTAAATACAGGTATCAAGTCTAAATTGATGATCCTAGATGACTCTAACTCTCTTTTATTTATAGATTTTTCCATGGGTTTCATCTAATGTGAGGGGTTGCAAGTGCAAGCCCCAAAATTTGGGCTTTTTGCCCCAGCGGACCCAAAGTCTACCCAATGTTGCCCCAAACATTGGATAATTTGGGTTTCCCCCCTTTATCAAAACTATAGCCTATGGGGTTGGATAGGCTATTGTTAAAATTGGAAACTAGGGCCAAACTCCACCTTGGACAACTCATACGATGGAGATGATATTTTTGTTGGATTCCTATTTTCAAGAGGTGTAGGATTGATCTAAAGATCATCTCATTCTGACATGTATAAATGGAATTATGAATTTATTTCTTCTATGGACAAATTGTCAAAGTCGGCCAGCAATCTAATGTAGGCTTAGAAGCCCAAAAGTCATGTCTCTTCACCCTCAACGTTGCATATAAATAGAAGGAGCATCTACCTCATTTGGACATTCATCACCTCATATATATCTCTCTCTCTCCTCATCTGATTGGGTTCAGGCAACCTTCTCCTCCACATGTGCGAAAGTTTGACTAGGGTTTTCTGATTTCTGCGTTGACCAAGTTGCAGCAGGTTTGACCAGCGTTGACAGGGCAGCGTTTGAACTTGTTTGACTGTGATTTTTGTGGGAATATTTTTGTTTGGGCAGGCCACATTCCTTGGCAAAGAAACCAAGATTTTCTGTGCTGTTTGACCAATGTTGACTGCAGGTTTGACTGTGCGTTGACCAAGTTTGACCAATTTCTTTAGGATTGTTTTAGGCTGATTTGGACTGTTGTTGGAGGCCGAGTTGACTGGGTTTGACTGAGTTGATATGGAGTAAGATTTCTGTTGATTTGACCAACGTTGACTTCCTGGTTAGGGCATCCTATTGACTACATCTTGACTGGACAGAGTTGACTGTGTTTGGGCAAGTGAATTTTGTATATTGTACTCTCTCTCTCTCCGCTGAACTTTTGAAGAATAATAAGAAGACTTGATCAAAGGGTTTCCCCACATTGGGGTTTTTCCTTGGCATCTGCCAAATATTGTGTTCTCTTGTCTTGGCTTGTCTTCTGCTTTTTATTTATGTTCTTTCTGCATTTACTATCATGTTAATGTGATTGCTAATTTGGAAATTGATATTGGGCTAATAAGAAAAATTGAAGTAAATCGCTGTTAAGCATAGAACATACCATTGTTATCTAAAATTAACATGGAATCAGAGCTGAGGTGAAGACAAAGCCCAAGCAAGAGTGGGAAGAGCAATCACTGAGATTTGTTGACAAGGACAAGATTCAATGGCCTCCTCATCTTACTTAAAATCTAATGACAAGCTCAATGATAAGTTCGATTATCATGCATGGAAGATGTCTTTTGATTTGACTTTGGAGGAGCATGATGCTATGGACTATGTGCAGGGAAAGATTACTGAACCTCCTTCAAATGCATTGGTTGATGCTAAGACAAAGTACAAGAAAGGTGAAGTCAAAGCTAAGAAGATCATCAGGGATTCTATTCATAAGCATTTAGTTGCTTACATCTCCAGTTTGGGCACATCTGAGGAGATGTATGACAAGTTGGTTAGCATGTTTAAAGCTAGCAATGTAAACCAAGTTCTCTTCCTCAAGAAAAAGTTGAAGGACATAAAGAAGGGAAGAGGAGAAGATATCCAATCCTACTTCATGAGGATTACTGAAATAAAAAAATGATTTTCTATCAATTGGAGAGGTTATTGTTGATAGGGAGCTCACTCTCATTGCCCTTGGAGGTCTCCCTTGTGAATCAAATATGTTCGACACTACTATCCTCAACAATGACAGGATTCCAGGTTTTGATGAATTGTTGACTAGATGTACTCAAGAAGAAACAAGGGTGATGGAGAGAGACATGCCTTCAAATAGGAATGAACCTACTGTATTATCCACTCATGCTAAAACGAACAACAATGCAGGTTCAAAGAATCAATGTCAAGGAAGATTAGGATTCAAAGATGGAAGGAAGGGAAGATGCTTCATTTGTAACAAGTTTGGCCACTATGCTAGGGAGTGTCCTAATAAAAGGGATACACCTCAAGATGATGACAACAACAAACACAACAATTTTAGGGCCAACAACAATCAAAGGAATGGCAGATTCAGCAACAAAGAAAAAAGGAATGCTCCTGCTAGTCAACTTGGAAATGGTCGACCTCTCAAAAGATCAAGAAACTCTAGGTATGATGAATCTAATGTTGTAGATAACAAGCAAAAATAATTTTATCTTATATCTGCCCTCTCTTCTGCCTCTCCACTGGATACCTTGGGAAATTGGTTGATTGATAGTGGTGCGTCAAGGCACTTTACTATGTATAAGGAATCTCTTTCAAATTTGATAGAAAAAGATACAAATTTGGAAATTATTCTTGGAGACAATGCCACTTATCCTGTGAAAGGAGTTGGCAATGTTACTCTTCAATTGAATCAAGGTAACACCATTCATCTAGATTCTACAAGAAGTACTATATGTACCCAATCTAAAGAAGAACTTGTTATCTATCTCAACAATGGAAGACAAAGGATTCAAGGTGGCATTCATTGATGGAAAGGTACGTGTTTGGAAAAGAAATTTCAAAGAAGCATTTACTCTTGGATTCAACATTGATAGCCTATATCAAGTTGGAGGAAGCCCATTAGGAGCTATGTCTTGCAACACATCACTTCAATTGGAATTATGGCACCAGAGGTTTGCTCATCTACATTATAAGGCTCTACCTGATGTGAGAAAGATGGTGTCAGGTATGCTTGAATTTAAAGTAGAACATGAAGGTGTTTGTCAGGGATGTGCCGAAGGAAAACATACAAGGGGACCATTCCCCTCAAGTGATAGCAAGACTATTAACATTTTGCAATTGGTTCATCCCAATCTATCTGGTATGTTGCCCGTGACGTCTTTGGGAGGATACTTATATTATGCTATCTTTGTGGACGACTTCTCTCGCAAAACTTGGATTTATTTCTTGAAGAAGAAGGACGAAGTGTTCACATGATTAAGTTCTTTCAAAGCCTTGGTTGAAAATCAAACAGGGAAGAAGATCAAAATATTGAGGACCAATAATGGAACCAATATGAATCAAATGAGTTCAATGACTATTGTAGAGAAGCTGGCATTAAGAGGGAGACTACTACCGCATATATTTATGAGCAAAATGGTGTTGTCGAAATGAAGAATCATTCCATTATAGAAGCCACTCATGCCATGCTACATGATCAAAGCCTTCCAAAGTTCCTATGGGCAGAAGCTGCCAACACTGTCACGTATGTTCAAAATAGATGCCCTCATCAAGTATTGGACTCCAAAACTCCCGAAGAAGTTTTCACCAGTAAGAAACTTGATGTTTCTCACTTTAGAATTTTTGGTAGCCCTGTGTATTTTCATGTGCCGAAAGAAAAGATAAGCAAATTGGATGCATCTGGGAAGAAAGGAACATTTGTGGGCTACAGTGAAACTTCTAAGGCATATAGAATCTACGTGCTTGGTCAAAGAGAAGTGGAAATAAGTCATGATGTCACCTTCGATAAAGATGTTGCCCTTGGGAAGATTAGGAACCATCCTATTCCAAGGAAGGACAAAGAAGCAGATACAGGGAAACAAGGAGAACCGCATGATGAGCCGATGCCCAATGTTGAAGAACCGATGGATCCCATTGATCCACCTCCTCATGAGCCCTCCTCAAAAAGGAGGCCCTCATGGCTTAAGTACACTCTCGAAGATGTCAAGAGACATATTGCACCAAGGGGACATTTCGTGAAAATAAGTAGTTGAATAGGTACCAAGGGTACTTAGCTGCCATGAGCACCATTGTTCAAACTGAGCTTTGCACATTCGAAGAAGTTGTGAAGCTCCAAGTTTGGAAGGATGCTATGAATGAAGAATATGAGTCAATTATGAAGAATGATGTCTGGGATGTGGTCCCTAGATCCAAGGACAAATCCGTTGTCACCTCGAAATGGCTCTGCACGATTAAGCATGGAGCTGATGGAAGTGCTGAAAAGTTCAAGGCCAGGTTCATTGCTTGAGGCTTCTCTAAAAAAGAAGGTGTGGACTATGATGAGATATTTGCACCAGTTGCTTGATATACCACCATCTGTTCGATTATAGCTCTTACTGCCTCGCAAGGATGGAACCTACACTAGATGGATGTCAAAACTGCCTTCTTGATCGTAAGACACATGTATGCAGGTTGAAGAAAGCCCTCTATGGGTTGAAGCAAGCTCCCCGGGCTTGGTATGAGAGGATCGACAACTATCTGATGACGCTGGGATTTACAGGGAGTGACGCTGATCCGAACCTTTACTTTAAGGTTGAGAATGATAGACCTCTGATCTTGGTACTTTATGCAGACGATCTCTTTCTGACAGGTGCAAACCCTCTCATTCATCAATGCAAGAGGGAGTTGGCTTCCAAGTTCGAGATGAAGGACCTAGGACTGATGCATTATTTTCTAGGATTGGAGGTCTGGCAAAAGCCAGGTGAGATTTTTCTTTCTCAAGGAAAATACATTGTGAAACTACTTGAAAGATTTGGGATGGTGGATTGTAAGTCAGTGACTACTCCGATGGAACTTAACTTCAAGAAGTTATGCGGAAGTGCTGCTGGGTCTGATTTGGGAAATCCTTTTGAGTATTGTCAACTCGTGGGGGCCCTCATGTTCTTGGTGAACTCCCGTCTGGACATATGCTTTGCAGTGAATACGTTGAGTCAATTTATGGTCGAGCCTCATCACATACATTGGATTACTGCCAAGAATCTTCTGAGATATCTTCGGAGCACAATCGCCTATGGACTGAGATACACTTCCAGGAATGTGAGGCTCCATGGCCATTCTGATGTTGACTGGGCTGGTAGTGTGGTGGATCGTAAGAGCACATTAGGATGTTGCTTCTCACTAGGTTCTGCATTGATATCTTGGATGAGCAGGAAGCAGAAATCGGTTGCTTTGAGCACTGCTGAGGCCGAATATATTGCTGCTAGTATGGCCTCCTGTGCAACTGTTTGGTTGAGGAAGCTCTTTAGTGAGCTGTTTGGATATGTGCTGGATACCACCGTGATCTTCTGCGACAACCAAAGTGGGATTCGTTTTTCTGAGAATCTCGTGTTTCATGACCTCTCCAAGCATATTGATATCAAGGACCACTTTATCCGGGATATGGTACAACGAAGAGCAATAAGGCTCTGTCACATTGGGACTGATGATCAGGGTGCAGATATTCTTATGAAGCCCTTGGAGAAGGTCAAATTCTTAACCTTCCGTGAACGACTTGGAGTCATGGAGAGACCCTCTTATGAGGGTCCCGTTTGAGTTGGATATTGAGCTTTGGGAGCTCTGGGGGGCTTGTGTTACTTCTTGGAGCTTTGAGCAACCATAGGGTGAGTGGTTCATCTTCGCCTAGTGGTGCGTTGTGTACAGGGTGAGTGGTTCACCTTCCCCTGTGATACCCCATGATGGTTGATATATGCATAGGATGAGTGGTTCGCCTTCTCCTATGGCATACGAGAGGATGAGTGGTTCACCATCTCCCGCCGATACTTCCTACACATTCAGTTCGGGGCTCATGGGAAGTACCTCTCATTTGGCCAATGAGTTGAGAAATGAGGATAAGGACCATAGTACTACCGATGGACGCATCGTGTATTATCGTACTCCCTATGCTAGGATGTTTGATATTGATCTGGAATCAATGGAGATTGACTTCGGGTCAGTGGAGAGTGGTATGATACACTTGATCATTTCTTCTTCATTATGTCTTCATAGTTCAGCAGAGTAGAGTAGAGTAGAGCAGGGATGGCAGAGATGGTACAAATAATCAGATAGTTTGACAGGTGGAGTTCTTCCTAGTTGAGAGGGAGTGTTAAAATTGGCAACTAGGGTTAAACTCCACCTTGGATAACTCATATGATGGAGATGATATTTTTGTTGGATTCCTCTTTCCAAAAGGCGTAGGATTGATCTAAAGATTATCTCATTATGACATGTATAAATGGAACTATGAATTTATTTCTTCTATGGACAAATTGTCAAAGTCAACCAACAATCTAATGTAGGCTCAAAAGCCCAAAATTCATGTCTCTTCACCCTCAACGTTGCATATAAATAGGAGCATCTACCTCATTTGGACATTCATCATCTACACATATCTGTCTCTCTCCTCATTTGATTGGGTCGTACAAACTTCAGGCAACTTTCTTCTCCTCCACACGTGCGAAAGTTTGACTAGGGTTTTTTTTATTTCTGCATTGACCGGGTTGCAACAGGTTTGACCAATGTTGATCGGGCATCGTTTGACCTTGTTTGACTGTGATTTTTGTGGGAATATTTCTGTTTGGGTAGGCCACATTCTTTGGCACAGAAATCGAGATTTTTTGTGCTGTTTGACCAATGTTGGCCATAGCAAGTTTGATTGTGCATTGACCAAGTTTGACCGATTTCTTTAGGACTATTTTGGGCTGTTGTTGGAGGCCGAGTTGATTGGGTTTGATCGAGTTGATATGGAGGAAGATTTCTGCTGATTTGACCAACGTTAAATTTCTGGTTAGGGCATCCTGTTGACTGCAACTTGACTGGACAAATTTCACTGTGTTTGGGCAAATGAATTTTGTATATTGTAATCTCTTTGCTGAACTTTTGAAGAATAATAAGAAGACTTGATCAAAGGGTTTCCCCACATTGGGTTTCCTTTGCATCTGCCAAATATTGTGTCCTTTTGTCTTGGCTTGTCTTCTGCTTTTTCTTTATGTTTTATTTGCACTTACTATCATGTTAATGTGATTGCTAATCCGGAAATTGATATTGCGCTAATAAGAAAAATTGAAGTAAATTGCTTTTAAGCATAGAACATACCATTGCTATCTAAAATTAACAACTATTCTGTCCTCCCATGGGCAATTAATCCATTGGGGACATTACAGTCCCCCCTTCTTGACATTGCTTGCCCTTGTTGAAATTTCTAAGTTTGACACGTTAGAAATTCCTACTGCATTATCTTGTTTCATTTTTCATTCCATTAACAAGTTATTTATAAATATAAATACTGAAATAAACACAATGCAACCTTAACTCATATACAGATCAACAATTGAAATAACTGAGACAAACACACAAGGGACACTGTTATTTTTGGACAATCGTCCCCGGAAAAACCCAATGCAGGAAAATCGGTGCAGTAGATATGAGGGTTTTATTATTATGCAGTTTCTGAATACAACTAGGGTGCCAGAAATGGCTCACTCAACAGAGGATGTCCTCGCAGTAGTTCCTCTCCTCAAAGACAGATATTCCGGCTGGTCAGTCATTGGATGAATGATCCCACAACAACTACGACAACTCCTTAGCTGGACAACGAAAGCTGCTTCAAGCTTCTCCACTGCTCTGCATCACTCTGCAGGGATTGCGTCACCCTTCCCAGCGCACCAACAATTAGTCTTCCCCACGAAAAATCTCCCGACGTTGCCTCTTGACCATGCGTCAGCTCTACTAGCCTCTGCGCAGCTACTGAAGCCTTTGCGTTAGCCCCTTGGCTCTCTACGTCAGCCCTTAGACCCTCTGCGTCCCCCACGCTAGCCTCTTCAGCCTCTGGGTAGCTCCTTGCTGCCTCTGCGTTAGCCTCTCCAGGCTCTATGCTCTCTGGCACTATCTCTGCTTCTCTGCTATGTATTCTTGGCCTCGTGCCAAACTGCCCCTCGCTGCAATAGATCACTAGCTCGATTCTCTCAGCAAAACCCCGCTCCAGAAAATCGAACTGACTGATCAATTTGGTGTATCTCCAACTGATCCTCAAGCCTCCTCTTATACTTTTCCTGTTGAGTCTTCAACTGTTAATTTTAGGTATGTTCTATGCTCAGAGCAATTTATTTCAATTTTCACAGTTAGCTCAATATCTTTTCCAGATTAGCAATCACATCAGCATTAAAGTAAACTGCAGAGAGAACATAAACATAAATCGTAGAAGACAAGCCAAGCCAAGAGGACACAAGATGTGGCGCTAACTAGGGACAAACCCCAATGTGGGGAAACCCTTGATCAATTCTTTTTATATGTTCTTCAATAGTTCAGTAGAGAGAGAGAGAGAGAGATAGTACATTTACAATAGAAGTCAACATTTTGAACTATCTAGATAAGAGCATAGATCATCTCTAAGAAGATGATACATGAGATTAGTTGAAGACATGCCGCTTCAACTGATTCTCCAAGGTGACTTCTTCACCTATCATTGTGCTACATCTCGTCATCATGCTGCACCTCGCTGTTCTGCACCATGCTACAACCATCATCACAATGTTGGACCTCATGACCATGTTGTACACATCATACTGCTGCATCTTATGTTGCACTGCTGTCCCATGTGCCATTGTTGCACCATGATAGCCACTGCTGTCGTATGTTGCATACCGCTGTCCCACTATTAGTGACATAGCCATTCCATGTTAGCTTGCTGTCCCATTGTTTTTGTTGCTGTCCCATCATAGTATATCGCTGTCCCATCAATGTCATTGCTGCCCCATCATAGTATGCTGCTGCCCCATCATTGTCATTGCTATCCCATCATAGTATGCTGCTGTCCCATCATAGTATGTTGTTGTCCCATCATAGTATGCTCCTATCCCATCAATGTTATTGTTGTCCCAATTGCTATTGAAGCACCATGTCTTGTTGCTATCTCAATTATGTCATTGCTATCTTGGGCATGTTTGAGTCCTCAAACTCTCATGCTGTCCCTGTTTTGAGGGTCACCTACAACCCACCTTTTCAGCCGTATTAGGCCTGCATCTAGGGCACCATAGGTTAGCGTTAGGGCTGCCTTTAGACAACGTTAGGGCTGCCTTTAGACAGCATTTAGGGCTGCATTTTGGACAACGTTAGGGCCTTTCTTAGACTGTGTCTACGACTGCATTTTGGACAACGTTAGGGCCTCTCTTAGACTACGTCTAGAGTTGCATTTTGGACAACGTTTAAGGTTGCCCTTACACTGTGTCTAGGGCTGCCTTTTGGACAGCGTTAGGGCTTCTCTTAGCTGTGATAAGATTTCTCCAAGGCTGCGGCTAGGGCATGCTTCCTTGACAATGTTTTTGACTTCTTCTTTGACAACATCTAGGGCTAGGGCATCTCCTCTAGGGCAACTCCCTTAGTCTTCTTTCCTCCAACGTCTAGGGCTTCCACTCCTAGATTTCCCTTCCACTAAAACCAAAGACAAGTGGAGAGAAATCAAGATAGAAGTGTGTGTGAGAAATGACTCTCAAGTCATCTCCATTTATACTAAAACGTTGAGCATTTGTGCGGTTTATTTGGTTGCTGGCCGACCTTGACGAATTGTCTTATAACACAAATAAATTCATATCTCCATGAATACTTATCGGAATTGGATGATCTTTAGAGCAATCCTACACCTCTCGATGAGAGGGATCCAAGAAAAATATCAGCTGCCATAAATAAGATGACCCACATGGAGTTTGTCCCTAGTTGCCAATTTAACACGACTGAGATTAAGTCGCTAATCAACGGCTAAGATTAGATTTGGCTTGATCCATGTCATTTAGAACATTCTCACCCAATTTTATATTAATACCCATTAATATTTTAATTTTCCTAAGTTTAGACTTAGGAACCCCATTAAAAATATTAATTATTTTAATATCTCTCCAATCGGGTGGAATTTCTCCAAACGATTTATTGGTCTTGGAAATCTTATGTGCCTTAGCCTCTCCACCAATTTTCATGGCTAGAGCACATCCGATACTACCACAAATCAACACTCCCTCTTAGCGAGGAATGTGCTCTAGTAACGTTTCACCATGAAAACATCACACCGATCCTCCGCACCGTTACCTGTGTTGATGCTTGGCCTGTTGCCTCACATCATCTGCACTGCTGCCCATGACACTGCCACTACCACTGCTACATCTGTATTGCAGCTCCCTCTCAATATGTTGCCCATGCTGCCCCAACACTGCCACTGCTAACTGCTGCACTGCAACTCAGTTACCGAGAAGTAGATAACTGACTTCTCCCAAACACTGATATCCCAGACAGTCTGGAAGCGTCGTGATGTTGAAGCTGCCTCTACTGCTATCCTGTGCTCCCTCTACTGCTATTGCGTTGCTGCATACACCTCTGTGCCTCTCGTATTGCTGCAATCTCCACTGCACTGCCTCAGAATTCTGCACCAAGCACTGCCTTGCTGCTCCACTAAACATTGCTTCACCCGACATGATGCTACTGTCGTTAACGACTCCCATAGCTGGATGTGATCCAAGAGTTTGGGCACCTCAAGGATCCTGCCCCTAGTTTGTAGTCCTCCTGACTACAACTCGATGTCTCCCCACCTCTTCTCTAGAGGTGCATGAGCACTCATGGCACAGTCATCATCAGTCTCGACCTCTTTCTCCACCTTAGCTGGAGCTGCCTTAGAGTCGGAAGCCTCTCCCTTGTTTTTTTTCCTGGGACATTGGGATGCATATTGTCCTAGCTCCCCACAATGGAAGCTCTTGACCTTGGAGATTTCCTTCTTCTTCCTCTTCCCTTGCTGTCCCACAAATGCTAGAGCGCATCCTCCTCCTCTTTCTTGATTCGATTTCTCTTGCCACTAATCCTTGCTTTGGTTGATCTCTTCCCAACCTGGAAGAGTAGCCCTGCCCAAATACTTTGGACAAATGTCTCCCACTCGAAGAGTGCATTCAGGGCGGTTCTCACCTTGAACTCCGGATCCGATGTAGACCCCACGGAAGTAACTTGGTCACGAATCTCCTACAATCTGATGAGGAACAAATCTATCTGTTCTCCCTTCTGCATCTTTGATACGACCACAGTTGATTCTCCAATAGCATCTTTCGCTGCACGGAAGTGCCTTGATACAAGGTCGTCAAAATACCCCACATCTCCTTTGCTGTGTTCTTTCCAGCAATATTTGGTATGACATGATCTTTGACCTTGTCTAGGATCATGCACTTTGCCCTCACCATTGCATCCTTATACTTCTCATTTTCAGCTGGGTCGACTGGGATAGCCATGGTTCTCAAGGCAAAGTCCTTGATGCGATGTCGATCCAGGACTGCCAGGATCCTGGGCTTCCAAATGACAAAGTTGGAAGTCCTATCCAACCTTTCCTGATCCCTCATTCTGTTCACTGCCATTTCAGCTCCTCTTTTGGACTCCCTCTGAGTTTCGACTTCCCTCTCGGAAATCTCCCTCTAAGTCCTGATTTCCCTGCTGGAAAGCCTCTCGCCAAATGTCGAACCTCTCATCTCCAATCCTCCTTGCAACTGCAACTCGGTTCTGGATTTCTTGGCTAGAAATCCATCAAGGTAGTGACTCCCTCTACCTTAGTTCTGTCTCCTTAGATACTGTTCTGTTTTGATAGAACCAACACCCCACCAGCTTCTCAATCACAATTCGCCCACAGCTCCCCAAGCCCAGGAAACTGAAGAAACTGAGCCTTTCAGGCTCTGCGTAATCCCGACAATGGAAAAATCTGCTCCTCCTGGCCACAACGTCGATCCTTCTTGGCTGAGAAAGATGACTATGCACTGCGTAGGTTCGATCTGCCCCTCTCTGCATCTGCGCTGATCCTCCTGCTGGCTTGAAATGATGACGCAGGCCCTCTGCGTTACTTCTTCTCTGTTGCTTCTGCTCTAGAACAACACTGTCTCTCGGGATTGCTGCTACTTCTGCAAATACTTTAGATTATTGTTAGTGCCTTCAGTTCTCCTGTGATCTGCAATGCTCTGATACCATGTTGAAATTTCTAAGTTTGACATGTTAGAAATCCCTATTGCATTATCTGGTTTAATTTCTCCTACTTGTTCATTCCATTAACATATTATTTATAAATATAAATACTGAAATAAACACAAATGCAACCTTAACTCATATACAAATCAGCAACTGAAATAACTGAGACAAACACACAAGGGACATGGTTATTTTTGGACAATCATCCCCGGAAAAACCCAATGTGGGAAAATTTGTGCAACAGATATGAGGGTTTTATTATTATGCAGTTTTTGAATACAACTAGGGTGCCAAAAATGGCTCACCCAACAGAGAATGTCCTCGGCAATAGTACCTCTCCTCAGAGACAAATATTCTGGCTGGTCAATCACCAGATGAACGATCCCACAACAACTACGACAACTCCTTAGCTGGACAACGAAAGCTGCTCCAAGCTTCTCCACTGCGCTGCGTCACTCTGCAGGGACTGCGTCACCCTTCCTAGCTTACCAGCGCCCAGTTTGCCCCACGAAAGATCTCCCGGCGCTGCCTCTTGGCCCTACGTCATCTCTGCTAGCCTCTGTGTAGCTACTGAAGCCTCTGCGTCAGCCCCTTGGCTCTCTGCGTCAACCTCAAACTCTCTGCATCACCCACGCTGGCCTCTTCAGCCTCTGCGTAGCTCCCTGCTACCTCTGTGCCAGCCTCTCCAGGCTCTGCACTGTCTCTCTGGCACTATCTTTGCCTCTCTGCTATGTATTCTTAGCCTTGTGCCGAACTGCCCCTCGTTGCAACAGATCACTAGCTCGATTCTCTCAACAAAACCCCGCTCCGGAAAATTGAATTGATTGATCAATTTGGTGTGTCTCCTACTGACCCTCAAGCCTCCTCTTATACTTTTCCCGTTGAGTCTTCAATGACCGATGTTAAGTCCCTAATCAACGGCTAAGATTAGATTTGGCTTGATCCATGTCATTTAGAATATTCTCACCCAGTTTTATATTAATACCCATTAATATTTTAATTTTCCTAAGTTTAGACTTAGGAACCCCATTAAAAATATTAATTATTTTAACATCTCTCCAACCGAGTGGGATTTCCCCAAACCAATTCTGGATCTTGGAGATCTTATGTGCCTTAGCCTCTCCACCAATTTTCATGGCTAGAGCACATCCGATGCTACCACAAATCAATATCCCTCAAGCAATGGCATGTCTAGGTGCCTCACAACTACCCTACCGAGCATACTAACACCCCCTTTTTCCTCTTGCAGTGTGATGATCATAATGTTGGTGGGAAATATCATCATGCAATAGTTGTTATTCCAACTTCCATCTTACTGGAACATAGGTGGAAAAAACACAGCTATACATTACTACTGATGTTGATTTTATTTCTCCTAGTGTAACAACAATCTTCCATGGTACTAATAATAAGTGGCATAAAATTGATCCCTTTGCTGGAGATAAAAATCTTGTAGTAATTTCACTGCCTCTGTTTGACTGCTGTCTTCACATTACTTGCAGGTGGCCTGTTTTTCTTTTTGTCTTCAGAGATGAAAAACCTCTCATTCTTATTGACCAGACTTGCATTTGTTATCCAAATAATTTGCAACACAATGAACTACAACATCACTTTATAACAGAGTTTGGCATATAATTCAGGGACATGAGATCCTCCTAGAAAATCAACGAGCTTTGCTTCCCAATCCTGTAAATAGTGGCTCTTAAATGGAGCAAAAAATTTGTGTAGTTAAAACTCAACATTTTCCTTGTTTAGTTCCATTACCACATACTTGTTTTCATGCTTTTGATGGTGCTTCTTACAGTCAATATGCTTTGTGTTTCCTCCTTTTATAAGATTGCCCTCAACTTCAGGATAATTTGCTATTATTATCAGATTTCCTTTGGGGTCCTTTCCATCCATCTTTGACCTGTTTTTGCTCGCTTTCTGTTCCATATTTGTGTGACTTCTGATTTGAGGGTGAAGCTCCAACCTGTCAACTGGTTTGTCATGTGAAGTTCTAATGAGATTTTCCCTGAGTGCAGGTCCAGAGAAAAAATATAAATGATCTTCATAGAATATAATCTCATCTTCAATCTTGTACCTGTCATTCCAACAATTCACAGACAAACTTATTTTTGGAGTGTTCCACGAAGAGGCGGGCTCTCCAATCCCTTAGGAATGTGCATGTGTCATGTTCAACATTCTCTTTGTACCCTGGATCATATGGTTGTAAGCTGTTATTTGATGATTTGGGGCTTGTATTTCTACAGGCTGTCATGCAAGTGACTTTGCCTTGCTTGGGTATGACCTCCATTTGCTTGGTTGTTGCGACTCGAGGGCCACCATTTGTCATGCCTCTTAGTACTACCTTGCTGCCATTTGGGTCTCGAAATTCCATTTCCATCACTTGGTAGTTCATTAGGAATCTTGCAAGCGAGTACAACCCTTGTACTCCCAACACTACATTAGTATCTGCCAATTCTATCACATGAAAATCATCCATAACAATATACTTATGTAGTATGACACTCAAACGTGGAACTACTTGTGTGCGTGTCATATGATACCCATCAATTGTCCTCACTTCGAAGCCTTCAAAGTCTTGGGCAGGGATGCCTCTCCTTGCCACTATGGCTGCATCAATGAAGTTGTACGTTGCTCCACCATCAATCAATGCTATGACTCGTTGCTCTCGTATAGCACCCTTGATTTGGTGTGATATTTAGGGACTCCTGAGAGAGTGGCGATAGTACCTTCTTCAATTCTCGGATGTGGCTTCTTAGCCTCTTCCTGGGATGGTGCTTCTTCAGAAATGCCAAGATACTTGCCTAGTGTCTGTGCTGTAACACTCTCATTGTGGTTATCAGACAATACTTCAATGTAGTGAATTTTTCCCTTTCCCAAACATTAGGGACTATGTTCCCACGGATCTTTACAAGTGAAATTGTGCTTCTTTCTTCTAAGCTCGTTTTGAGCTTCTTCATCCAACCAATCCTTCTTAGTTTCATCATTCATAGATGTCCTCTTGCCCTTATCTTTTGGGACTTGTGGTATGGGTGGAGTCTTCACTTTTGGTGCTACACCTCCCATATCTCCAGCCTTGGTGATGGCCTCCTGTAGTGTGGTAGGTTTGAAGGCCTTGACCCATCCGTGTAATGGTTCAACTAGACCTTCTATGAAGGGCATGACCCACCTCTGCTCCGAGAGATCTGTCACCATGACTGTTGTCCATTTGAATTTTGCAATGTACTCGTCTGGTGTCCCTATCTATTTTATTTGTGCCAATTCTCTAAAATGTATATGAGGAGAATTCTGATTAAAATGCTCTATCAACCTTTGGGTGAAGTCCATATAAGATGTTATGCTAGAGTGTCCCAAGGTGACCAGTCCATGGTACCACCATTCATGCGCTTCCCCTTCTAAATGTAAAGTGGAAAATTGGATAGTGTCTGCTTCCTGCATGGGATAAAAACGGAAATAGGTGTCCAACTTTTGTACCTAAGCCCTTGCTGAGCATTTTGATGGTCCATCAAAAGAGGGGATGGGAGACTTTCGTACCTTGCTCTTCAAATCCTGATTTTGTTGTTCACTAGGTCTATTTTGGTATTTGATGTTGCTGTATTCTCAGAAAGATATGGCTGCTCGTATATTTTCTTCTAGTACTGCATACTCCCAAAAGTACTCATTAAAGAGTCCATCCTGTTTTGATGCTCCTTGGGTTGTGGCTGGCTGATTGCCCAAAAACTGAGGAAGTAATGGTCTATGGTTATTTCCATTGGTTGCCCTGGCATTAGACTAAGCAAAAGTATTTATGGGGTCAAGATTATCGCTGTTGCTCCCTTTAGTACTAGTCCTATTACCAACATTCAAACCATTAGTCATATTATTACCAATATTGTTTATGGCTTGTAGGAGCTGTGTCATTCGCTGCTATCCCTACTGCTGCCTTGCATTAACAAATTAGTTATTTCTTTTTTCCCATGAATTAGCACATGTAAGAGATTATTGAGATCTAGTCCTCCCCATTCTTACCTATCCCCCATGGCTATACTGCAGTTAACTCTTTCCATTCTGACTATAACATTACATGTATCCCCTGGAAGCATACTAGGCTCATACACTCACAAGCTAGCAAGATGCACAACTTTGATACCACTGTAATGTCCTAGGGTAATTTTGCTGTTATGGTTTCTTATTCAACTTAGGGTTTCTAACATAAATCATTCACTTATTCAACAATGGATATTTCTTCATGTAATAAACAATACAATTAATAGTAACAATAGTCATATATGAATAAGCTAAACAACGATTCTCCTCAACTCCACAATAAATAGGGCTAACTACCTAGTAAACAAGGAATGCAATACTTCACCAATTATAATACTGTTTACAACTATCAATGATTTGACAAACCAACTCCAATATTAAACCAAATTTTAACTGAATTCTACTAACTGCAAATTTACCTTAGTCTCTTGCAACAATAGCCTGGATTGTACTGTGTTAATCCATAGGCTTGGAAGAATAATTGCAATATGCTCAATTGCCCTTCCTATGGTACTCACAGCTCAAGAATATGGTATTTATCCGCAGAATGACTTATAATAGTTCGTGACAGGCTCTCATGCTTCAATTAGGGCTCGTTGGTTTCTCTGTAGTAGTCTGCAACCCTAGAGGGGTCCTAACTCTCTTGAACAATGCAGACTTCAAACTTGCTATCTTATAACCCACCAAAATTGTCTAAAAAATGCCACAGAATTGCCTTAGATTTGCAAGCGAATTGCCTCAGAAATGCCACCGAATTGCCTCAAATGCCAGCGAATTGCCTCAGAAATGCCAGTGAATTGCCTCAATTTGTGTTAGAAATTTCGGCCCTGTGGCCTCCAAAATATTGCTACAAACCTCGCTGCTTTTTGCTGATTATGAGGCCGAATTCCTTAATGAATTGCCTAGAAGATCCCTACTATTGTTGCACAAAGATAATGCCCTCAATTGCTTCGTTGTATAGAGAAAACACAAGAGTTATGTCTTTAGGCCAGACAAATTGCTCCAAAGAATAGGTTGTGCCAGGACAAGGTAAAATCTTCAAGCCTTAAACCAAACCAAAACTGTTCCAATGGCCTGTGTCAGAACAAGAAAAGGGTGTCTAGGTAGGGTGGGATCAACTCCACTGAAACTAGAGAAAGAGATTAGATAGGGCGGGATCACCTCCATCAAATCTAATCAAGAAGAAGGGGTATTAAACCCCCAAAGCCTTAGCTCAAGAAAACATATGTATCAAGTCCAAATTGATGATGCTAAATGACTGCAACTCTCCTTTATTTATAGATTTCTCCTTGGGTTTCATCTAATGTGAGAGGTTGCAAGTGCAACCCCCAAAATTTGGGCCGTTTGCCCCCGTCGACCCAAAATCTACTCAATGTTGCCCCAAACATTGGATAATTTGGGTTTTCCCCCTTTATCGAGACTATAGCCTATGGGGTTGGATAGGCTATTCCATCATTGCGTTGGCAATTAATCCATTGGGGACATTACAAACAATATTACAACAAACAAAACCTCCATGTCATGAAAACAAGAAATGCAACATTTCAAAGGGTTGATCCTTTTGGTTATTGCTCTTGTTCTACTCATTTTTTGACAACTTTTACATATTGTACATCGGTTTCTAGGAGTCATTCAAGTCTAGTGCTTCCACCATTCCAACCTCAAGCATTGTGAAAACAATAAGATATTAGTGAGTTTGATTGAGTTCTAACTTCTAAATGTTTCAATAAATTCCTATTCTACCACCTTCTTAATCTGAAATATGAATCTAATTTCTTTCAATACAATTGTAAAAGTCGGCAAAATGTATTGATAAGGGAATGCCTTTTAAGTTTTAACATACTCATCATTAACAAGAAATACGAGGAAGAAAAGCTGTTATAAAGATGGTTCTTCATCTCATATGTTGATTTCTGGTAGCATTAGATGTGCTCTAAACCTTAAAATTTGCAAGGAGGCTTGGATACATGTATTTCACAACACCCATAAATTGTTTTGGGAAATTCCACCCGAAGACAATTTTATTGAAATAATTAATTATTTTTAATGGGTGCTTAAGTCTAAACTTAGGAAATTAAAATAATTAAAGGATATTAATCAAACTGTGGGTGAAACTTCTAGAAGAAGATGAGGATCAAGCTAACATGATCTGAGCCATTGATTAGAATCTAATCTGGACCATTGGTTCTCAAATGGAGGATTATAAGAGGAGGCTTCATGGGCATTTGGAAAACACATCGAGTTGAGATCAGAAGATTGAATTTCTGAAGCACAACAGTTGTTGGGAAGAGAATTCGAAGTGATCTTTTGCAGTGAGGGGCAGGGATAGTTCTGGTTGGAGATTTCTCCTGATCCGGGAATACTCAGTAGAGGAGGTAGAGAGAGATCCAGGAGAGGCAACGCAGAAGCTAAGCTGACCAACGTACGCTGATGCAGAGGCAACACATAGCCTTGAGGAGGTCTGTATTTTTGTTGGAAGAATCGATTTCTGAAGTCGGACGCCGGGGTGTGAGACCAAGAGGTGGAAATCGAAGTTCCTGGGAGGCAAATTGTTCAACAAAGGGAGCGATGCGGTCCCTAGATGCTGTGACGGTGGGCTGATGTAGTGATTGCACAGAGGCAGCAAGGGGAAAGCCATTCTGTGGTTGGATCAATTGAGATCGCCTGTGATTAGTGTGAGGTATTTCTCACTATTCTTCTGCCAGTGATATTCTCTGTACTGGATAGCCAACAAGCCATCCAAAGATTGTATTCAGAAAACTATTGCTTAGTAATAAAACCCTCAGTTGCTGCACCGGTTTTCCCGTATTGGGTTTTTCCGAGGACATCTGTCCAAAACTAACGGTGTAATGTGTTGTGTATTTCTTTCTTGCTCAGTTTCTTGTTTCCACTTATAAGTTAATTGGCGAAGATTGTAGTGTATTGGTTTCGGTGTTTACTGTAGGAAACAATAAATAATTTGTTTAGTAATTAACAAATAGGAGGAACTTAATCAGTTGTTGTGTAGGCAGCAAATCCAGGGATTACTGAACAAATTATTTACTGAGCAAATCGAATTCCGAGAAGGATTGTGTAGTCCAAGGTAGGAGGGCAAAGATTTTTGAGGAAGGTCTCTCTCTGAGTGAGTCGATAGAGAGGTAAGACTTCTAGATTGAAGATTGTTAGTGTCAGAGGGAGCGGCGTAACAACTTCAGGGAAGAGGCAGTTTTTTGTTGTGACGCAATTTTCCGCAGCATTTGTTGGGGCAGAAAATTGTCAGAAGGAAGAAGGGAGACAATGTTGAGGGAATTCCACTTGAGAGGACTTCCAACCAAGAAGTCCGATTTCTCAAGTGCTGAGCAACGACAGAGAGGAGCAGATCTACTAACTCCAGTAGGGTGTGCGTAGCCCAGCCCAATGCTACGTAGAGGAGAGAGGAGGTAGTTTGACAATTCATTGATAGAGATGGCAACCAGTGGGTTACGGGCAATGTTTTCAGAAACAGCTGGCTCGGAACTGACTCAGCCTAGTTGGTCCGAGCCAGACCCTCCACCTGTGACCTGGCCTAGGAAACGGTTCAGCTGGCCGGGTTAATACCCAGCCGGCCGGGTTGTCTAACAACTCGGCCGGCTTGGTATTAACCCTGCCGGCTCGGCCGAGTCCGAGCCTACTCAGTCAGGTTAGAAATTGCGGCCCATTAACCCGTAAAACAACGATTTTTTTTTTAAATTATTCTTTTGGGGGACTCCAAACTGGTTTTTATTTTGTCTATTTTATCTTTGGAGTCCATTCCCTTCTCCTAAACCCTATTTATGTTGGGAATAATACTGAGAGGGGGGGTGAATCAGTATTATCACGTCAATAAAACTTTTTCATTTTTCATACTCAGATTCATATACGCGACTTCAGTTAAGGATATCCGCGTATATACGCGACTGTG
>APFE030690173.1:92269-108650 GCA_000404065.3 Pinus taeda | reverse complement strand
GGCCGAGTCAACATTGACTCAGCCAGGTTAATCCGCGTCAGAGGCCTCCCCAACGAAACGGTTGATGATTCGGTTCGGAAGGCCGAGTAAGCAATGACTCGGCCGAAGCGGACCGTTTCCGTTATGAAACGGCCGGGTCACAAAGGAACGGTACCCGGGACGCAAACTCAGCGATTTAACACATTTTAAATGGATTTTAAATTTGTTTGGTGGTAAGACTTGAGAAAATTAAAAGATGAATTTTGTTCATGAAATGGCGATATCCACAGCAATAACAGCACTCCATTCAACTGTTTTTAATAGACACTATTACTGCAATTCCAATGCTTATTCCATTATAAGAAATGCCAGTTGCTCCAACATTTTAATCTACTCTTCCTGATATGTGCAGAGGGTATTTAGACTGAACAGTAGAAATTATGTACAAGATACATTATTCAAAAGTACTCCGTTGTCATATGGATATTGGATATTAGACCAGTTATTCATTTAGATTTGTTTTATGCACCAGATAATCAATGTTGATACTGTCTAGAGTAGTATGCACATTTAATGCAAGGTCGACTTAATGGAGAGGAAGTTAAGCTGTCTGTTGTATTTACAACAACACTTGGGAAAAAGTGGTCTCGGATACAGCTTGTTTCTAGTATAATATGGCTGTCCCAATAGTGTTCATGAAATAAGTGAAGAATGCAATAGCATGGTGAGTATAGGTATAGAGTGATGGCTCATTTTACTGTAACAGAACAACCCTACTGATGAAAGACTTTAAAATTCCTCTGATGAAAGAAATATTAAAGAATGTGCTCAAATGGAAATAAGCACATGTAAAGTTCTAAACTTGAATCTTTTAAGACTTAGCTGCTAAGAAGAAGACTTAGCTGCTAAGAAGAAGACTTAGCCTCCATTGGGTACCATTTTGATATAATGGATTGGTTCATGAGCCTACTTTGATCATTTGTTGTCTTCCATCTATATTATAATGCTGTGTGTTTGGAAACATGAATGAAAATCTTTAAAATTATGTTTAAAATCTTCAAAATGTTTTTTTTTTATAAAATAAATAAATATTTAATGTATTTTTTACAACGACCGAGTCATTGAAATCAAGCCGACAGAGTCGATATTGAGTCGGAGTCGGAGTCAAAGTTGACCCTCGGCCGAGTCAGAGTTTTAAAACATTGGTTACGGGAGTAGGATCGGTTGGATGGTGCATCCAACTATGTGATCTGGAAGGCGAGGATGTCATGCCTTTTGGATGAACACTTTCGCAAGATCTATGTCGACAGTGTGGTAGTTGAGCCCGCGAATCCAGATTTGCTCAAAAAGTACGAGGGAGATATGGCGAAGGCCATGCGGATGATCCTCGACGGTTTGAAGGATTATGTAGTATGTCACATCTTAGGCAAAGGGACTGCCAAGGAGATGTGGGATGCCATGTCCACACTATATCAAGGATCTTCCAAGCAGTGGAAGATGTACTTGGAGCAGAAGATGATATCCACGCAGATGTAGAAGGGGGAACACATTGATCCGTTCGTTGCAAAGCTTCAGGAAACTCGAGACAAGTTGGTAGCTGTGGGGTCAACACCTCAGCCTATCGAGATGGTGAGGCTGGCTGTAAATTCAGTCTCAAAAGAATGGCAAGTGTATGTCCAGAGCATCCTGGGCAAAGAAAGATTGCCAGATTGGGAAGGAATGTGCGTCGCTCTTCAGCAGGAAGAGATGAGGAGAGACTTACTCAAGTACAAACTTGACAGTAGCAGCAACAGTGGGACGAAGCCGAAGGAGGAGGATGAAAATATAGCCCTCACATCTAAGGGGCAACAAGAGCAGCGAAAGAAGAAGAAAGATATTTCGAAGATCAAGTACTTCCGGTGTGGCGAACTTGGTCATTACGTTACAGAGTGTCCTCTCAAGAAGAAGGACAAGGACAAGAAGCATGATTTGAAGGCTGCATTCGCAAAGAGCGAGGAGGAAGAGTTTGCCATGGTTCCCATATACCTCCAGGGGAGGGGTGGGGTGATCTAGAACTATAGTTGGGTAGGATCCTTGAGGAGTCCACCTCTTGGATCAATACCTTGCTACAGGAGTCCAGATCAGTAGTAGCAAGATGGACCGGTGTCAGTTGGTGCAGAGGAGTGCCGAAGTGACAGTTGCAGTAGTTAGGAGTGCCAAAGACTGAGCAACGCAGAGCAGAGTTGGCATCAGTGCAGAGTTAGCAGCAACGTAGAGGCTTCAGAGGGTCAACGCAGAGGCTAGCAACAGTCAAAACTCAAGCAACAGATGTATCATGCTGAACACTTGTTCAGTAATTTTGGATGCTTTTCCATTGTTGATGCAGCAACAACAACAATTGGAGAAGGTTGCAGTGTTGGTAGTGGCAGTGCCATCATTAGCACAAATATAGAAATTATGAGGGTTGCAGTACGGATGCAGTATTGGCATTGGCAGTGGCAGTACAGATGCAACATTTGCGCAGTCGTTGGTGGGAAGCGATGTCAGACATCAACAACATAGAGGGAGATGTTACAGAGAAGGGTGATGTTTCAGGAGGTTCATTACTAGAGCACATTCCTCTCTAAGAGGGAGTGTTGATTTCTGGTAGCATCAAATGTGCTCTAAGCCTCAAAATTTGCAGGGAGGCTTGAACACATGTATTCCACAATACCCAGAAATCGTTTTGGGAAATTCCACCTGAAGATGGTTTTATTAAAAATAATTAATTATTTTAATTGGTGCCTAAGTCTAAACTTAGGAAATTCAAATAATTAAAGGGTATTAATCAAACTGTGGGTGAAACTTCTAGAAGGAGACGAGGATCAAAGCAACATGATCTGAGCCATTGATTAGAATCTAATCTGGGCCGTTGGTTCTCAACTAGAGGATTATAAGAGGAGGCTTGATGGGCATTTGGAAAACACCGAGTTAAGTTCAGAAGATCAAATTTATGAAGCACAACAGTTGCTGGGAAGAGAATTTGAAGTGATCTTTTGCAGTGAGGGGCAGGGATAGTTCTGGTTGGAGATTTCTCCTGATCCGGGAATACTCAGCAGAGGAGGCAAAGAGAGATCCGGGAGTGGCAGCGCAGAGGCTAAGTTGGCCAACGTAGGCTGATGTAGAGGTAGCGCAGAACCTTGAGGAGGTCCGTATTTTTGCTGGAGGAATCAACTTCTGAAGCCAGAAGCCGAGGTGTGAGGTCGTGAGGTGGAAATCGAAGTTCCTGGGAGGCAAATCGATCAGCAAAGAGAGTGATGTTGCCCCTAGAGTTGTGACGCTGGGCTGTCGTAGTGATTGCGCAGAGGCAACAAGGGGCAAACCATTCTGTGGCTAGATCAGTCGAGATCGCATGTGATAGTGTGAGGTACTTCTCACTATTCTCCTGTCAGTGATATTATCTGTACTGGATAGCTAGCAAGGCATCTGGAAATTGTATTCAGAAAACTACTGCTTAATAATAAAACCCTTAGCTGCTGCACCGGTTTTCCCGCATTGGATTTTTCCGGGAACATCTGTCCAAAAATAACAGTGTAATGTGGTGTATTTCTTTCTTGCTCAATTTCTTGTTTCCGCTTATAAGTTAATTGGTGAACACTGCAATGTATTAGTTTTAGTGTTTACTGTAGGAAAAGTAAATAATTTAGCAAATAGGAGTAACTTAATAATTTGCTGCAGTGGTGATTCAGGTAATCGAATTTTCACATCATAAACCCTTCATGGAACTTATTGCAAATCGAGAATAGTTACACTTAAGTTTCCCAAAGCTAAAATGCTTTTTGGTTGCGGAATAATGTCACTCAGTTCTTTTAGAAATTGCTTGAGCTTTTTCAGAAATGGCAAGTGTAAGGGCTTTGCATAATACTATATAGTATTATCGGAGGAGCTAGTCCGTTGTATGGCAGATATTTATTGCAAATTGTCTGAATCCCCAATTGTACAATCTGAGATGGTTTAGTTGCATTCGTCATCAGTATCATCTACTAATATATTCTCCCCTTGTGATGTAGTCAGTGATGGATGGAGCTCGAGATGTAAGATAGAGTCTATTTGTGAGATAACTTTGAAGAATCCCTTTAAAATAAAAGGCCAAAGTCAAAATATAGGTCCTTACAGTTGTATGGTGGGAACAACTTGGATATGTGCAAACAATGATAAATTAGCATATGCTACCTCAATGCTTTGTACACGCAAAATAATGGTGGAACATCTGGAAACAATTGATCCAAGCCAGTTGCAAAGGGAGTCAAAATGGGCATTATGGATCAACGCCCATAATGTCTTGCTTATGCATGCATATGCTAAAATTCCAGTATCAGCATGACCAAGAATTTTACACTGATAACAAATTTTCCAGATCTATCAGAGCTATAATTTTTACAAATAATTTGTGGACTTTCAATGAATTACTAATCCAGACTTTGATTCCAACAGATCTCACCTATTTACATGAATAATCCAAGCAATTTCATACTTCTTGACAGTAAATTCCACCATGTTTCTGCTGTACAACTTTGATTAAAAGAATTCTATCTCGTTTCTTTGCAAACACACATGTTTCTACTGTTGATACTGAGAGATGCTAGCTATAGATCGCTGTCAGAATGCTTTTGGGCAGATCAGCATCACTAGTTGTCCAGAACACACTGTGAGCTCCACTGTCAACCTTTTGTGCTTTCACACTTGTAGCTCAACTCAGATTTGAAATTACTCATCATCCTTTCGGTGAATTCATGGCTTCTTCACCATATTTTAAAATTCAGTCCCTATGGATAAATCCCATAGGTTCATTCATACCTTAAGGGCTATGAAATCAAACTTTCAATGAAAAAACTATCATGGCTTTGATACCATGTTATGAATTGGCACAAGCAAGCATAACAAGAATAACGGTGGAAAAGGATTTATGCCAATCTCCTAACCCCTTTGTATTGATCTCAGGATCTGACTTTATAGTACGTCAATTGGATTGTTTTAGATTTAGACCTCACTAACAACTCATCAGTGGATCGTGACAACACCTCATCAAAGATAAGGTTTACAACTCATCTATGTGGTCTTGGACTTTGTGATTGTCTACAGACTCACAGTCTAACACTAAGTTGGAAGAGAAGAAATGAGAATTAGACAAAAAGATGACACCACCAACTCCACACACCCCTGGGTTCCCTTGACTAGCACCATCGAAAAAATGACCAGTGGTTACTTTTGTTCACCAATACAAGCCTACCTGCCTTGGGACTTTTGTTTTGGAATAAAATCAGCATAAATAAATGTAATTTTGTGAAAAGCCTCCAGTGGAGAGTAAGGCTTGCCTTCAAACAGAATGGAATTTCTAGCCAATCAAATACCACAGGCTGCAATACATGGTAATGTTCTACGATATTCTGGGCAGTGGGCAGTCTTTTCTTCTTTGTTGTACCAATATCAATACTTTGGGCCTTGCCAATACCATGTTGAGAGTCTTTTGGACAAAGCAAGCCAAAAGAAAAGTTTATTCATTCATCCTCTATTTATTAGTTTTATGTCATTTATGCTTTGGCCCAGAGAGGCATTAGACACTCCACTGATATATTGCCAACAATGTATCTTGTGCCTTTCATCCTTTCTGATAATCTGTGGACATCAAGTTGATATCTTTATTTGTATCTATTTTATTTAGAAGCTGATAGATCAGGTGGGTTTTCATTCTCAATTTCCATACTTCCATATGGTGATTTTTTGAACTTTAATGTGTTTGGTATGTCATATTATGCTGTTGTAGTTCTCTAATTTAAATATTTTGTTGCTTGATTATGCTATAGAACTAGTACCAACTGGAGTGAATGTTCGTATTGGAAACCTGCCTAAAAAGAAGAATATTGTTAGAGATTTGCAAGCAGCATTTAAAGGATGCCCAGGCCTACTTCATATAAACCCTGTTGTGTCTGGAAATAAGAAAACAAGGGATCCTGTTTGCAAGGGTTTGGCATTTCTTGTTTTTGAAAGCGAGGATTCAGCAAACAGGTATGAAGTGAATCTTAAACTATTTTTTCTAGTTTTGGTCTCTTTGGGAGGTTAGTTTTAACTATTTTAGCTTATGTTTCTTATATATATATATATATATATATATATATATATATATATACACACACACACTTCAGCCTTTTTGTATCATCTTCACATGCTGCAGAAAGTATAATAAAATAATTTTAGGAATGTTTTCTTTTTGCATATGTACTTCTTGTTTCAACCCTTGTATGTGAGAGCATGAGTCATATAGAGCAGCATTGCAGATTTTGTAATGTCCCTCTGTCCGAACATTGGAAACAAAGATTAAGTCAGTAGCATATCCATTCTCATAGGCTACAAATTAAAAACTAATGATGTAATAATTGAGAATTAATTAATTAAAAAATGACTAAGGAAAAAAAGAATATTATAAGTCAATTTAATAAAAGAAGAAAAAGACCCATGGTATTTGGATGCCCCATGGTTTTTACCCATGGTATTCTGATAGTCCATGACTATTAAAGGAGATGAGAGCTCACTCCTTAGGCATGCATTTGGGATTATTGTTTTGTTGTTGTTTCGTTGAGCCCTTGGAGCTTGTTTATTACATGATTTCTCTTTAACATTGACATTTATTTGAGATATATTATCACTTCATCAGTATCATATTTATTTCTTTTCGTCATCAAAATAAATGCCAACAAGAAGATCATAATGCAAACAAAGAGAGACAGAAGAAATAGGCTCCAAGCCAGGGCAAAACCCCTCCAAAAGGGGAAAACCCAAAGAACTCCTTATAGAATTTTCAATGAAGACTTCCAAGACCAAGACACTAGATCATCCACCAAGCACCCAAACAAAATCTATTCCTTACTTCTCAATTTCGGATCTAAGGCAATCTGTCCTTCCACAGAGAATTCGGTTGCCAAAGAGAGAGATGAACGAAAAATCCAAGATCAAAACAATCTTCTAGATTCACTATTCCTTTTCCTCCTTTTCACACTTCTGTTCTGCCTCAGATCTTCCTCAGAAAGTTGAATACACAAGTATGTCTTTGCAGGACAAATTCCTCTCCAATATATAGCCATCTGAGTGGGTCCTCAAGCCTCTTCTAGGTCAACCCTTAGGGCTAGCCGACTTGATCCCTTGGGTAGTCTCTAGACATTTCCATGACATAAAATATTTTTCTTTACATTGATACAAGAGCCCTTCTAGGGGTTTTGCATTATGACTTTGAATTTGACTCTCTAGAGCACTCAATGGGTGCACAACCTAGGACCAAAACCATGGGCAAGAAACCCATGTATATATAAATTTTCTTTTACAAAAATAAATATTTTTCTCTCCTGACAAGTACAATGATTACATCAAGTCATGATATCATAATTATGAAGACTGACACTAGTTACATTCAACATTGCTTAGCCCACATAGAGAGAAGATGTTGGATGGATGGTATGACGAAGCAGGGATACAAGCTTGCAGGATGTTTGAGCAAGATAGCAAGTATATCGGGATACAAAAACAAGAGTTGGAGCTATGGCGTAGTGGCATTAGAGTAGCATAGTGTCAGCATGGTGGTTTGTTCCAGGGGTTGCTGATGATTGGTGGGAGGGACATTCTCTGGGAAGTCAAAGAATTCAAAGGTATTATGGTAGCAGTTGACATCTACTATGATAGAGGTCCCCAATAGTTAGACTGGAGGGAGATCATTAGTTGGTATCTATCAAATGGGAAATTTATGAGAAAATACTTCTAGTCATGGGTACAATGCATTTAGAAAATTCGGGGATTAGGGATGCTAGATTCCCTATTTGGCAGTGGGATCCAAATGAATTATCCTCTCGTATGGCAAGGATTGACCAAGTAGGGGAGCACAACTAGACAATAGGAGGTAAGAGAATTGATAGTGTTCTATTGATGCAACAGGAATTTAGCGAAGCCTTCTTTAGATTCATTTGGGATCTAGGAATTGGTCCTGGGATGCAAATTCTAGATTCAATTTCAGCGATGCAACAAGGATTCTTCATAGTCATTTGGGATCTTGGTATTGAGATTAGAATTGCTTGGGGTCTAGCAATTTCGAGAAGGGAGGACTGTAATATTCCTTTTTCCGAACATTGGAAACATAGATCAACTCAGTAGTCTAACCATTCCCATATGCTATAAATTAAAAAGTAATGATGCAATAATTGGGAGTTAATTAGCTATAAAGCGACTAAGGATAAAAAGAATATTATAAGCAGTGTTTTCAAAACCGTTTTTAAAA
Source organism: Pinus taeda (assembly GCA_000404065.3). Taxonomy (NCBI): domain Eukaryota; kingdom Viridiplantae; phylum Streptophyta; class Pinopsida; order Pinales; family Pinaceae; genus Pinus; species Pinus taeda. The sequence continues at coordinate 100,393 of APFE030690173.1, read as the reverse complement.
ACCGGTTACCGGTCTAACCGGCCGGTTAGCAAGGCCGCCGGTCTAAACCGGCCAAAAAACCCGGTTGGAAAGGCCATTTTGCCATTTTTTTGTGCTAACCGGTGAAAACCGGCCGGTTTAGGACGGAACTGGCCGGCTTTAGGCACGCCGACCATAAAGTAAGAAAAGCATATTTTTCACTGTGTTTTAGGGGTTTTGGGGGGAAACTAAGGGTGTTTCAACCCTAACAATGTTGGCAATTAATGGTAATGTTAAATTCTTAAAGTAAAAGTGACATTTCCTTTAATTTTCATTTTCATCCTTTTACTTAAATTTTTAACATTACCATGAAATGACTCAGGATGTTTGAGAGTGGCTTCAACCTCATTGGATTTCATATGGAGAAACTAGAATTTTAGATTTCACTCAAAATTCAGCAGACTTAATGGTTTTCAGGATTTCATGGTTTGGGGGTAAACAATAAATGCAATCGGAGCTCCAAATGATGAGCAAAGCTCCTGATCTAGATCCCATTGTGTTGGACGATATTGATCCAACATCGGAATGGGTGGAGGAGACTGAAGAACCTGTGTTTGAGGTTGATTTTGATATCGACATGGCTTTAGCAGGGGATGACGCTGATTATGTGGTGGCATCAGAACTAGGATCAATAGCGACATCAAGGAAAGGCAAAGAACCAATGGAAGGCACTAGTCATGTAGGTTGACAAACTCGTGCTTCCATTAGGTCCACTTCTATTGTCATTGGTGGCATTGATACTGAGGTTGTAGATTAGGCTGAGGCACCCTCAGACTCTGAACCAGATGATGTCTATGTAGCTCTTGATGATGATCCTGTGTCTAGTAGTGGTGATGAACTTGATGATTGATCATGTGTACACTGTAGACTTGTAGTAGGCCAATGGCTTCATAGCTTGCAGCATTGTTTTTGGACTTTATAGGCCATTTAGAGCTTCATTTCTTATGTATTTTGCTATTTTGTCGATGATATGTATTGTACTCGGTGCCATTTTGATATATTCACCTTTACATGGTATATAAATGAGCAAACTTTGCATATTTTGTCTTTATTGGCTTGGAATCATGGTTTTACATCTTAAAAATAGTTTTGTTTCATTAAAAATTAATTATTTAATTTATTTTTTTAAAACCGGTTCATTTAGACCAAACCAGTCCCAGTTAGACCGGTTCCGGTCGGTAAACTGGTTCATTAGGTGGACCGGTCCGGTCACCGGTTCCGGTTTTAAAAACATTGATTATAAGTCACTTTGTAATATTCCTAAGGGAAAATTAATTGTGATAAACAAAGCATTCAAGATACATGCAACACAAAATTCACACACAAAATTAAACACCCAAAAATACTCCAAAAATTGCGCCAAACTGAGCCATTTTCATTATAAGTCAGATGGGGGTACAATATAAGTATGGAGTGAATGCACTTGGGCTTGCCAAAGGCAAGATAACAAACCCCAGGTGAGGAAAACAACTGCTCGGATGCTGGAAAGATATGATTTGCGTTGGCCCTAGAAAAACTGTACTGCTGGTTGGAAGAATCTACTATTTGGCCCTCTTCCAGTGTTCAAAAACTTCTGGGAAATTATCCCCGGTCTCCCTTCAAATAACCTACCAAAACCCAGAAAGGGTTTGGCCTAGTTTTGACCTCCGAATTTGCCACCAATTTTCACTTGCTCCTCTAATGGTTGGGAAATTCGACCCACTTGGAAATGTCACCTCTCAGCCCCTTCGAAATGATGATAAATGCTAGCAAAAATCTCCTCCGGATGACTCCACAAGTCCTCGCTCCATTCAGCCCCAAAATGTGCATCCACTCAACTCCCATATGTAGTCCATAAATAGCCTCTGCACAGGCCCACGCAGTCTCTGAGATGGTGATAATGCTACAAGCCCACGCAGTCTCTGAGATGGTGATAATGCTACAATAGAAACTTCACAGGATTGAGCCCCACTAGCACTCCAAATCTTCAACAATAAGGTAGCCCAACGCTCTCCTGAAAGACCCAAAAAATATGTTGCTCCGCAACTAGCTCTCCCAAGTAGTGCATGTTTCTCTCCCATGCCTAGGCTGCTGAATAATTCCCACGAAATGCACTGATGCCACGTGCAGAACAACTCCCAAATGGTGTGGATCTTCCTCCTTGGGCTGACACTCGAAGTCCATTGAAGGTAGGGTGAGAATCTCGCCTAAGAATCTCACGTGCTGAACAACACTTGTAGACTTGGCTGAACAACACAAGCGTGCTAGTTAGGTTCGATGTGCAAAGGTTCAAAAGCCCCAAAATGATGCATCTTTCTCCTATTTATCCTTGAGCTCCCCTTTTCCTATGTGGGCCTCATGCATCGATCTCACCTTGACTTTCGCCCTCCAAAAGTGCGAGTTTGCTCAAGGGGTGCATATTCCCCTTTTGGGGTGGCCCCCACCATCCACTATCACTTCGATTTTCTCTTCTTCTCCTATGTTGGGACCTTCCTTTGCCAAATTAATCAAGTGGGGTCCTCCTAACCCACTTCTCCTAAGTTAAACACCCAAAATATCAAAATTGACATAACTTAGACAAAATTGCAAAACTGGTGTAGTTGTTGGGTGAAATTAATTAGAGGGGACATCACACATTTTTATAAAAAATGAAAAAGACACATGGTGTTTAGAATCTAGATGACTCTTGGTATTCTAATAATCCATGATTTTTAAAGGAGATGAGAGTTCACTCCTTAGGTAGACATTTGGTGTAATGACCCATCTCAATTCACGAGTAGCAACCAATATTAGCATGTATACGAGGCATGCATATGATAGCTACATATGCATGCATCGTATATATCGCACTAGTATACATATTAGCTGATATTGGAAAATGTCTAAGTATAGAGTAATGATTTAATTATTGAAGTACTAAGTAAATACCTAACTCACTAGAACATAATGAATATGTAGAGTGGGGCACTAAATATACCATCTGTATAATATGAAACCAATCAAGGTACTATTCAAAAATATATATATTAATAAATACAAAGAACTTTACAAGGTAAAAGTGAAATTAAAATAAATAACATTCTTTTATATATTAACTAAAAGAATTATACATGTTATTTTACAAAAAAATATAACATAAAACTATATCAAGAAAATGAACTGAATAATATAGTTAAAAAGGCATACGACATAAACATTGAATAAAGTTCTTAAATAAAATATAAAGACTAAAATAGTCGACAAAACTTATTTCTTAAAAGTAAAAGAAAAAAATCAAATCCATTCAATTTAACCAAACAATGTTATTTATAATGAAAAGTGATCACCTCTAAAGATCATGGAGGTTCCACGTAATTGGATAAGTACAAGGAAAACAGATGGACGACGAGAGGGAGACGGTGGAAGGAAGGGAAGACGGTAAGGTTTTGGAGATATAAGGAGAAGTGAGGGAGTGCAGAAGGGAGATTTTTTTTGGGTGAAATGGAGGGGGAACAATGAAGGAAATTGGGCACTGAAGACTAAGTTTCCGAGCTGAGAGATTGGAATTCAGAATTGGAGATCTGAGCAATTGTTCTTGAAAGTTTTGGGCACAGGGGTCAGAGTACTTCGATTACGAAGTATTTTGAAGCTGGGTACCAAGGGTTGTACCCAGTTTGGCTGGGAGGTTTTGATCATTTGGTAACTAGAGTGAAATTGGAGCGAGGACAACCCAGAATTTGGGATCGACATCAAACTCAGAAGAAAACAGGTATTTACAATGAATTGATAAGTTCTGTTCTTAAATTTCATTGTATGCAATGTTCAAAGTAAATTCTAAGTTTATGAATTTAGAACCCTTACAGTAAAATTTTAGATTTAGGGCTTCACAGTGATTTTCAATATGAATTTGTTAAACTCTGTTAAATTCATTAAATTTAGGGCATTTTAGAGCTCTACATTTTGATTATTGTTTTATTGTTGTTGAGTTGAGCTCTTGGAGCTTGTTTGGGTGAGAGCCCATATTATGTATAGGGTTAGTTTTGGTGGTAAGTGACCCACCCTAGTTAATCCATTCAGGAGGGTTTTTGGTATTGAGACATATACCCTAGCCACCCAAAAAAAAGGATGGATCAAATCAGATCTTCTCACTGGAATTAATGTGGAGATTGTGAGGTGTGGTCACCCAGATCTCTCACAGGTGCATAACATTGGAGGAGCCATTGTCAGCCATTCAAATATTCAGCTGGTGTTTTAACAGGTTTCAGATCCAGATTTGGCATGTAATATCATATTTCATTTAATAAAATAAGGCCAAGTTTCTGATAAATATTGTCGGTGTTTGTCTTGCTAAGCTTTTGCAAAAGTGCCATGGTGTTATTTAAATTTACAACAAAATTATCTGTGTAATATCTTCTGAAGAACTCTGAAGAGAAGATTTATCAAAATTTTTAGAAAAATGATTAAAATGAATATTACAGCTTTTCTTTTTTGTTGTTTTCTACTGATTGAAATAATATATTCATGAAATAAAGGTTCACTCTTTCTATAATACAAAAGTTTTTTTCCAAGTTGTCTATATGATTGATCTTGTTACAACCTAAGTTGCACGACATGTCGAAACATTTCAGAGTTTCCAAAACGAGTATGTTTAGAAACGTCACCTCCCAAAAATGGAAACATCGGCCGAAACGTCAGCCGAAATGTCATATATGTATATATAAAAAATATATATATAAATAAATAAGTGAATAACACATTATCTTGCAAGAAAAAAGGGAATAAGACCCATAGATGACAATTTCGAAGGAAAAGCAAGTCTATATTAACTATAATAGATGATTACATGATGGTCGAGTTTCGGCCAAGTTTCGGAGTTTCGGGTACGGGAACGACCCGAAACATCAGGTTCCTTGAAGTTTCATGTCACATAGGTTACAGCCCTTTTGAATGTAAAAATAGAAAAAGCCTTAAAGAAAATAATGGATGGCCATATTGCTTGGTAAACAATAGCCGTAACAGTTGTGCTATATATTAACAACAGATGTACCATGCATATATATGGCAGAACTACTTCTCAATTACAGGTCATAATTATACGCAATGTCCGACCATACTTCTCCATAAATGCAGACTGTACTTAGCCTTAAATACAGACTGGATTTCTCCTTAAATTCAATAAACTCTTCTCCTTAAATTCAGGCCATACCTCTCCTTAAATCTATTGGATACTTCTTAAGAATAGGCTGACCTGCATTTAGTACAGCAACTGATCTTCATTAACGGTATCAGCTGCCGTAGATTTTGACAATCTAGAGATATTAACATGTGGACTAGTATACATGGAATTGATGAAGGCCATTTTCACCAATGATGAAGACATTTCTCTCATTTAATGTGCAATTTTTCTTCATAATTGCTTCCATTTCATTACTAAATTACATAATTATCTTCTCTCTCTTGATTTAGGTTTTTGTCTACATTTACATTCTCTACAGTTTTACTACTTGGAAATCATCACACCTCTAGTGTACTAAGCTTGTTTTGGAATTAAGCTATTGCATTGTATCTTCCAAAGAAAAACAACATTAATAATTAAGAGGATCAAATGGTTACAGTATGCCTAGGCAGGCACCTGCATTGCCAAAATGATAAGCTCTCAAGTTAGTTTTATAAAACTGTTCATATTAATAGTTTGTAGTATACGAGACCTTAAATAATGCAAAGACTTCAATAAAATTTTAATTTTTTTTATTGGTGTCTTTATACAAACATTTAGCGAAAAGAGTTTTTGTCAAGCATATCAAAAGCACACTGGAACACTGGCACAATGATGAAATCAGAGGCAAATGATATTTTATTCAACTGAAGAAGAGGTATTACAATGCTTGGAGAATTACGGCCTCTTCAAATGATCGAGATCTGGGCCCTTAAAACAACATATACCATACTCAGATATGAACTCCTGTAGCAAGCAATTTACTCCTCCAATGAGAATGCGGGCCTCTGACAAATGCAATAACCTCTGCAAGAAATGAGACATAGTTTGACTCCGAATAAATTGCAACAAGAAGACTTTCGGCCTGCAATTAGAATACCCTCGGCCTCAAGGAAATGTAGTGAATTCAGTCTGCAAGGAATGCCCAGACCTGCCAGTAATTCGAACCTCAGAGAAGATCAATTTCGCCCCTTTGTAGAAGATAAAATCTGAGCCACAAAATCCTCAGTAATCTGCCTTCTGGAACAATATTTGAGCTTCAGATTCAATGAGTAACACATCCCAAGGAACTGACTGCTAAATATGGAGGAATTCTGCCCCTCTAAAAACAATTACAATCTTCAGAATCCATCCCTTCCTGACTGAGGTACTCAACCCTTCCAAAAAATATGAATCTCGGTTTAACAAATGAAAATCTTCAGAGATAGAGCCCCTCTTTAAATGTCTGCCTGGTGTAAAAATAGAACAAGAATTATCTGCAGCAAATCAATCCCCAAGCTGAGAGAATGGCTCCCCAACTCAGCCTCTGGACTTGTAAATTTTATCAATGCCATTCAGCCCCTTTGGTACAGAACAATTCAGCCTCAGATTTGTTAAGTAAATTTGGCCTTCGGATGGATGGACAATTTCAGGCTCCTGGTGGGACAATTCGGCCCTCAAATGGAATAGCACTCTGCCTTCAACAAGATAAAACCTCTTGCAAGCACAATCTGATCTCGGCCTCTTGAGAGAATAATGATGTCTGAAATAACTGGGCTCTCTCAGGGAAAGTCTCCTCCTGCAATCAACATTATATTTCTTCAATTTCCCTAAAACAAGATTAGCAATGAAATATAAACAATATAGGAAATCCAACTAGGGTGGCAAAGGTGTCCACTGAAATTGGATAGATGTTAGCTAGGGTGGCAATGAAATTCAACGAAACTAGTGTGAGGATCTCGCTTGAAATCCTCGGTCTGAAACTTGCTTGAGTTCCACCCCAATGACAGAGAAATCACAAGATATAATGATGAGAAATGGCTTCCTCTTCCCCTTTTATAAGGCTTCGTTGAACTTTATCCATCCTTCTAGAAGTCCTTTTATTACTTTATTGACGAGCCACTTATTTTCTCCCAGTGACTTTTGCCCCCCCCACCCTTTTTATTAATAACCAACTTAGATCCATCTAAAACTGGATCTATCAGGTGCCGAGAGGGATCAAATCCCTTGAGGTGAAAATTTTCTCTCTGGAGTGTAGAACTTGAAAAAATGTTTGCACCTTGAGGGATTTGATCCCTTTTGGTGCATGATAGATTTGGAGTTAGATGGATCTAAGCTGGTTCCAGTTGAGGGCAACAATGTCACATTTTTAGATTATCATTATTATGTATATGTTTGAGATTAACTTCAAAATTCACATTATGTTTTTTTTTTGCTTGGTGTGAGCATTTCATTCTCTTCTTTAATTTAGTCTGTGTTGTTTTCCTTGAATGGTTTGAATCTTTGCGTTTGGATGCTTTGAGTGGTTTGTGTGTTCATGTGTTTGGATTTTGATGGTAATGTTTGTGAATGTTACTATTGTTGTGTTATATTTTTATATGTGTATGTAATTGTCTATTAGTAATTAGTTGGTGATTAAGAAGGGAGAGAATCTTGTCAATAGTTTGAAAGAAGATTGACATTGCACATCTATTTCATTTAATTCTAGGTATCACAAGTTTTGACAACTAATTATTTCTTAATAGTGTCTCTCCAGGTATTACTAAATATATCTTGAAGAGTAGTTTTAATAATTTACTGCATCAAGATTACTCTTGAAATAATTTGTTTCTCTGCTAATGTTTGAAATAATTTATTTCCTTCAAGAATATTTTGATGATTTTTTTTTTAATCTATAGCCTATTTTGCAAAGTCAAGAAATAATGATTTTTTGATTTTTCTTTTGATGAGTGGCCAGATTTATAAAATCTTTACAATTTGTTTCTCCAAACAATTTTCACATCTCCTTAAAGAATATTTTGATTTGTTTTGAATGTTTGTAAATATATCTTTTCCTCTTATAAATATTTTGAATACATTGTTGTATGCAATTATCTATTACTAATTTTGAATATATGTAATTGTCTTTTAGTAATTAGTTGGTGTTGAAGAAGGGAGACGATCTTGTCAAGGAT